>KV751375.1:3106771-3131456 GCA_001698575.1 Mola mola | reverse complement strand
GGCTGTGGATGGGAAGTTTGGACCGGAGTAGGCAGCCGGCTTGAGGTTATTTATACGCAGCTTTGGTAACGTTTATTTATAAACGGGCTCACCGGCGAGAGTCTCACAGAAGGCCCGAACCCAAGAGTTATTTATCGTCCGGTCGTACAAGGCCGGCGCCGTGTCGCACCGCCGGGAATACGCAGACATCGACATAATCGGCTCCTCCACGTTTCCTGCCCCTTCTTTCTGAATCTGTCTGCGTTAAACATGAAAATAAAATGCAACTTCACTAGTTAAAAGTCCCGTTTGTGTGCGAAGGTCACCGGTCCAACATGACTCAGACCGTTCCACCTCTCTTTATGCCGTAGGGTTTCTTCCGAAAGCGTAAGACCAGCAACCTAGAGGCCTACGTCAACTGGTTCAACAGACTGAGCTTCCTGGTGGCCACTGAGATCTGTATGGTAGGTGTTGCTTACAGGAACCTTCTGGAAACATTCTTTATTTCGTTTTCCACCAGCACTGTGAAGCCGTATGACTCACTGACTGACTTGCTGCCGTGTGCTTTGGTCGCAGCCCGTGAAGAAGAAACACCGCGCGCGGATCATCGAGTTCTTCATCGACGTGGCTCAGGAGTGTTTCAACATCGGCAACTTCAACTCCCTCATGGCCATCATCAGTGAGTGTTTGGACGGGGAAAAAAACGTTCTGGCTGCTGCAGTTCTCACCATTTCTTGTCCAATATCTAATAAGTAGAGCCAACAAATGTGTGCAGACGCTCAACTTCTCTGTAAATACTCACTATTTTCACGCTTTCAGCTGGGATGAACATGAGTCCCGTGGCCAGACTGAAGAAGACCTGGAGCAAAGTCAACACTGACAAATTCGAAATCCTGGAGGTGAGACAAGCCGACAACCTCGGTGACAACTTGCCTCCCCGGTTGACGTCGGTTGTAATACGCAAAATGTTTTTTTTAAATCAACGTCTGCTTGTGCTTTGTGGTCTCTCAGCACCAGATGGACCCGTCCAGCAACTTCAGCAACTACCGCACGGCGCTGCGTGGCGCCACCCAGAGGTCTGAGACGGCACACAGCAGCCAGGAGAAGGTACGAGAGCGCGCGCACGACAACCCTCAGAGTCTGATTGAAAGTCCCCAATGTGATAATTCAGCGTAAATTCTTCTCTCCTGTCCAGATTGTGATTCCGTTCTTCAGCCTCCTCATCAAGGACATCTACTTCCTGAACGAGGGCTGCGCCAGCCGGCTGTCAAACGGACACATCAACTTTGAGGTCAGTGCACAGCTGAGGGCGTTTTTCCCTTAAATCTTGTTGAGAATATTCATGTAAAAAATCATTAAAATGCAGTGAGGATGGCTCACTGGCTGCCAGCTGGGTTTTTTTTTTACATGTGTTGTGATGGCTCCCCCTTGTGGCGCAAAGGTGCATGACCGTCCTCCTCTTGTCACCTGTGTCCCAACAGAAACTGTGGGAGCTCGCGAAGCAGGTGAGCGAGTTCCTGGTGTGGCGTCAGGTGATCTGCCCGTTTGACCGCGACCGCCGTATCCTGCAGTACCTGGTCACCACGCCTGTGTTCAGCGAGGACGGTCAGTGTTCGACAGGAAGCCCACAGCTGCCGTCCGCACTGCCGCCTGTTTGTGAATGAAATAACGTTGTTTTTCCTTGTCTAACCACTGCAGAGCTTCACCTGGCCTCGTACGAGAGCGAAGGACCCGAGAACAACATGGAGAAAGACAGCCGCAGGTCTCTCAGGTGGGCGCTGACACGCACCTTAAAGGAATAGTTCACCTGACAGTTAGAGTTCATCACTTGCTTCTTTAGGCAAAATAATGCTGAAAATATGAAAGATTTGCCTAAATAATGTCTTAACCAATCGGTCTGAGCTTCTGAAGAGGTTTTTTCTCTAGAAATGTTTTGTGGATGAACCCACTAAGACTCATTACGGGTTTCTTGAGCAACTTTCGCTCACGTGCACTAAAACCATTTACCTCGACAAGGCAACACGATGCAACAGCATTGAGCGAGTGGACAGTCAAAAATAAATAGCTTTTTTCCCCACTGTTAACTATGCTCAGAAAGTTATTGTGAGCGGAAATGTAGATACCTACAGTGAAACACTTGTTAAACAATCAGACATATCTTTGGACTATATCCACAACAATTGTATTTTCCTTCACAAACGTGAAAAGAGTTGAGAAAAACAGTTGTGTCTGGGTCGCGACAGGAAGCAGAGAAAGCTAGAACAAACACAAATCTGAAGGGTGAAACGAGACTGATCATCTGTGTTCTGCTTGTTTTTTTGTTTTTTTTGCAGATCTTCCCTCCTGCATCGAGAGAACCGATCCTAAGCCGCTACACGTTGGACCTGAACCAATCGGAAGCCACCATCGGCCCCGTATTTAACACCTCTCATCCGCGACACCGTTGGGTTGTTTTGACACGTGCACTTTGAGCGTTTGTGCTATCGAGTGTGTTGAATTAAAAGCACTTCAGTGGGTCCGTGTGTGTGTGTTTTAAGGGGATTTGGTGGCTCCTGTTTGCAGGTGTCGTTCTTCCAAGTATTAAGCTGTATTTTGTATCAGAAAGCTAAAAATAAAAAAAATAAGCTTTGTTCAAGTATTATCTCACAGTGAGCTCGTTGCTGGTCGGCTATAAGCTAATTTGTTAGTAAAACATCGTTTCATGTGGATCCTCATCCTCCTCTTCCTCCTCCTCTGCTCTGTGTGATGCATTTAAACCAGGCTGTTCTTGTAAAAAGTCGTTTTTTCATTTTCTAAATGTTTTCTCATGTGAACTGTGTGTGTGTGTGTGTGCGTGCGTGCGTGTGTGTGTGTGTGCCCATACTGAAGGTCTTTGTGAAAAGAGATTTCTATTTTTTCTTTCAAATAAACAGAATTACTGACAAATGTGTGTGTGTGTGTGTGTGTGTGTGTGTGTGTGTGTATGCGCGCGCGCGCGTGCGTGCGTGCGTGTCCATCCTGAAGGTCTTTGTGAAAAGAGATTTCTATTTTTTCTTTCAAATAAACAGAATTACTGACAAATGTGTTTTTTGATTCTATGATTAAAACAAAACAACCAATAAAACAAGTTATACATTTTTAATAACAAGATCAGAATATATAAGGAAAGACATTATTTACATTAGACAGTGAACATCCTGTCAATCATTTTTGCTAAAAAATAAAAACGTGAAACGTGAGGATCTTCGTGTTTCAGTGACTCTGAGCTCTGGTGAAGTTAATGCAGCGGCCCTGCAGACAGACAAGAGACCATAAATACAAGACAAACAGACCCTGATCAGATTTATTTGAATTATCTAGACGTGCAAGACGACTGCATGAGGGCAGTTTCTGGTCTGCGTCCACACACGGACTCTGATTTCATCCCCTCCTGCGTGACCCAGATCTGACTGTTCTGACGGTGTGAAGGACACAAAGCACCTGGAATCTGATCTGAACGGTCATGTGACCCCCCCCCTCTGGATCACATATGTGCAAGTCGAGGCCTGCTCGATAGATGCAGCCCCGCAGGACCGATTCCTCAGCAGCTGGAGTCTGCGCAGTGACGGCATTCAGCCACTAGATGGGAGTGTTTTCAATAGTAAGCCATTCTCAGAAGTTGAAAAGTGGCGAAAAAACCAAGAATAGTCCCAAATTATCCGAGAGAGGAAAGTTGATGCAGAAGGAAGGCATATTAATGACGGATGGGAGAGCAAATACAGTTAAATCAAAGTAACAAATGGTGGCAAAAAGAAAAACTGACTCTCTTTTTTGATTTTTGATGGAGGAGTTACAGTTTCTCAGTCTGATAAATTAATGGGATTTGTGTTAAAATAACACAGGGACATATGAGTGTGTGCCAACATACATTAATGCATCTATAGAAAGGCATTTTTGTTGTTATTTACGAGTGAGGGGATGCAACCAGCTGTTATTTGTCCGTTGGGACGATAATCAGAAACCGGGCTGTGTTATTTTCTGTCCTTATCTAATCGGATCATGCCGGAGTCGGGGGGGCCGATCTGCTTTTGCGGCATGACTGCAGATAGAAACTATGATGGAGGTGATGTGCAGCCATGTTCTGACCTTGTCATGCGACGTCGGCCTCATGATGGCCACTCTGTCGTACTGTCTCCTCAGCAACGCCAGCAAGGCGTCGAAGCGCCCCTGAGGGTCGAGTCAGTCGTTTTGAGTACGATTATTAATGAGAAACTGATGCAGTGGCAGCATTAATGGGGCCGTTGGCTCACCTTGATGGGAGTGTACCACTTGGATTGCGATGGGGGGCTGTAGACCGGAGGGGGCCGTGGCGGGGGTCGGGGTATGATGGGCTCGTCCGCTTCCTCAGGCATGGTGACCACCGCGTCTTTGGTTTTCTCCAGCCGCGAGCCCTCCTCTGTGCACCCCTTCTGCCCCCAGCGCACCTGCGGACCACCTCCAAGTCATTAACATGCCCCATGAACGCTGGTAAAAATGCTAACATATTAAAAAAGGAGTGAAAATCTGGATGTTTATGCCATCATTGTTTGTATTTATGTTTACCTCCATGCGTTTGATCCCTCCGGGACCTCGGCCTCCGTAGTACGAAGCGTCCACCGTGGGCCACCTGTGCTGGGGCAAAAGATCTTCCTCTGGCTCCTTGCAATCAACAAAACGCTAATTAGTGTCATCATACTTGGACGTCTATAACATAACTGGAAGTAACAGGAAATCCTGGTGGACTCCGCCCCTCTTTGAGGCCACATTGCTTCGTCGTACCTGAACGTGGAAACGTGAGCCAAAGTTTAACAGTGTCGCACCACTTGGGACTTTGATATCCCAATGTTTTGTTTGATATCCAGCATGTTTTTTTTTTGTTTACAAAATCACATTTTACGTTTTGGGTAATTTTCAGTCCGTTTCATTGTTTATAATGGCTGTGAATCGTGTTGCCTAGAGTGGGTGACATCATCCGAACCAAACTAAAAATCACTCAAAAGGCCACAATTGTCAATCTGTTTTCATGATTTTCACTGCAAATGAAGGACAACAGGTGCCTGTAATCTTGTCATGGTGACAGCAATGATAATGACATCAGTGTCACTTTACCTGGGGACAAATGAAGTAAAGATTTACTAGTGAAATTCAGTCTGGGTATACTGAATATGATCAATAAGGCCGTGACCTTTTAAAGTGGGTCAACACCAAACAGCTCTGGCAGGAAGTGGTGCAGTACCACAAATAGCCAGCAGGTGGCGCCTGAATACAGACTCGAGCACTCAAAAATATCCGAAATGATGATTATTTTCAACATTAAAGTCTAAATAGTTGGTTTAAAGAGGGCTGCTGAGGTTAGTTATTAGTTATTTCAGGCACAGACTTACACTGAATACAGAATAAATCCAGGATTACTCACCACGACAGGAGGTGGAGGTGGCGGGCGAGAGGGAGGCGGGTCTCTGATCACCTGTCAGAACCCAGATATGACTCAGTCACATAAATTTAGATATAAAAGTAACTCTGGATTATGTTTCCACGAGGCCCGAAGTGGATATCTCCACGCACACACACAGACTTTAAACTCACCACCGTGCAGCAGAGAGGCCAGAACCACCAGAGTAAAACCAGAACCAGTAAGAGCAGCAGAGCCAAGAGTAGCCACAGCACCCAGCTGCCGTCTGACTGCGAGAAACACACGCCATCGTGTTACTTCACACACGCCTGCAGTTTGTGATCGCGTTGTCATTGCACCGAGAAATCTAAAAGTTCTCCTCTTCAGTCAGAACAGCAGACACAAAGGTCAAATCTGTGATACGAGACTAAATGCAGAATTGTCTGTGTGTGTGTGTGAATACTGAATATGCAACACCTAAAAGCTGAAATAACATCAGTCGTGTATAAAGGCTATAAGCAGCTATTCTCAAGCCATGGACTCATCTCGTGGCTGCGGCGATAGTTAAACTGCAAATATTAATGTACATTTTTTTGGCAAGATTTTCTATGCTATATTTATTTATCTTATGCTTTAAAGAATCTCATCAATATTCCTAAATTAAATGATCAGTTAGAAGTATCAAACAAGCTCACCACAGCTAGTTAATATCTGCCACTACCGGTTACTGTATGCCACAGCTAGCTAAAGGCTGCCGCACCCTACTGACATCTGTCATATCTAGCTAACGTCTGACACACACCTAGCTCCCATGTCAGGACTAGCTAATGTCAACCACAGCTAGCTGATATTGGCCTTTGTTAGCTAAGGTCTGCCACATCTAATCAACAGCTGCCACAAGGTATTTTTTTGCCACACCTAGCTAACATCTGCCACTATTAGCTGATGTTTGCCACAGGTAGCTGACATTCTAGCTACTGTCTGCCAAAGTTAGGTATGCTCTGCCATATCTAATTAACATCTGCTGCATCTCGCTAACATCTGGCACTATTAGCTGATCTCAGCAACATCTACCTGCCACTACTTGCTAACCTCTGCCACAGCTAGTTGATATCTGCCTCTATTAGCTAAAGGCCTGCCACATCTTGCTAATATCTGCCACTACTAGCTCATGCCAGCTACAGGTAGTTGACTGTTTAAATTCTGCCCTGACCTGCTGCATTTTCTGTCTGTTTTTCATGTTATTTTCTTTATTTTACTTTATTTTGGCTATTTAATCGTAAAAGTGCACCTTGGGATATCTTTTTAACATTTAATAATGGGCCTTAGGCTTGCGAACGCCTCCTTTTGATACTCACACATGTGGTGGCGGTGATGGTAACGGGACTGGAGATGTAGGACTGTCCATTGTTCAGGCTGACCAGCACTTCGATTGATCTGAAATCGTCATTGGACGCAATCTCTGAAAGCACCAACTTACTTCAAATAAACCTTCACTGTGAACTCATGAAAACTTGGAGAAGGACATAACAGCGATAAAAACATCCATCGACCCGGGGCTGAAATGGTTCACGATGTCAAATTGAATCATAAAGACAAATTGTGTCTTTAATGTTAACTACCTTCGAGCTTGGTAACCTTGGCAGAGTCTCTGTCCACTTTCCTGCCAAGAACACTGACTAACTATAAAAATGAAGCACAGCCATTTATATTCTTATCCTTCTGGGTGAGACATTGTTTATTTCCAGCCGATGGCTGCTTCAGCTCTGCCTGAAGTCTTTCAGCCCGGGTGAGACGTGATGTAGAGCGGGAGGAGGAGACAGCTGTTTGAGGTGGAGCTTAATCAGTGTTGGCTCGCTCTCCGAATGCCGGAGAGATATTCTGGTCGCCCTGGCTCCGGTTCATCCATCACTTCAGATATTTCCATTGTAAACACTCTTCTGGTGCCTCTCTCACTTCAATGCGCAGCTTGTTTCTGGTTTCTAATGTCAACCTGCTGCATTTCCACCGGCCAAATGTTACTGATCTATTCAAACTGACGGGCATCTACAAAAACAACTTTATTGTTGTTATAATCTCCTCTTACATGACTGACAGACTGGCATTTATGATCCATCAGCGTTACCAAATGCCTGCTGTGACACCACTGCTCACCACTGGGATGATTGTTGAGCCACTGTTTTCAAAAACTGCCCAACTGTCCAAAGCATTATTTTCTTTTAGCCCCGCCTTCCTGTGCTGCAATTGGCCAGTACTATTCCCCTGTGACTGGCATAACTGAGCAGTGAATTTAATTTTTGCTGAGAATTTTTATTAAAAATTGATTATTTTGTGCTCTTAATTTACTAGTATTTTGTTTATTTGCACATTTTTTCTGAGAGTCAAACATGAGACTCCTATGGAAGCACCTCCACTGCCCCTCCCCTCCCTGTTTCTGCTCTGTAGCTCCGCCCCCCCACCCTTTTAGAAAGCCATATTGACATGTCAGTCTTCCTGTTTTTGGTTCTTTGCAGTTGTTAATAATACTGAAAGAGCAACTTTTCCTGTTGGGATGTCTGCCGTTGTATCGACATCTACCTTTGTAGAACAGCCAATAGGAACAGCCCCTCTCTGGCAATGACCTGTGATTGGCTAAAAAGTGCGGTCAGTGGGTAGGCGTTAGTAAATGCCTGAATACAGAGCCTAGAGCAGGTGCAGAAGTCTAATCTTGAATTACAATATTCTCAGTATCATATAGTCTTTCCTTATACAAGGTTATTATGGGATTTTACCCCAGCTTGAAGTGTTTTTAGCACAAGGCTTTTAATAACAAAGTACATAACATTCTAAACTATCGAGGTATTATTGACTATTGAAGGTTTTTGGTAGTTTTTTTATGTCTTTTATGTTTCTGGTAAACATGGGTCAGAATTATTTTGGCAGTGAGAGAACTTGTGTTGACTTACAACCTGTTTAAAGCACATTTTGTGTTGACTTACTGTCCGACCTCGTGCAGAACAGGCGCCGGACACAGCAGGTGACCGTCTTTCACGACCGTCGGCTTCTGGTCTGTACAGAAACACAGGCAGAAGCAACTCTGAGGCGCTGTCGCTTCACATAAAAACATCACCAAAATATTTGAAATGCACGCTAATAATTCATGTTGTTTTGGGTAGCCAAACATTCCTCTCGGTGATGCTGTTTGCCCTCACAGTGCTGGTGGATGAAAATCATCATTTTTGCATCAAAACAGCAGAGCATCAGAACAGCGAATGAGAGGAATTCCAGCAGGACAGATAAAAACAAGCCGGTTGGACGAGGAAATAACATCTGCGTTATCCCTCCCACACCACCATCACCGATCCATTAATACACTGATGAGACAGCGACGTCCTCCCTCTGTCTCACAATGTCTCCTCTGTTCTGCAGCTGAACTCAGTAAAAGCTGCCACTGTTGGTCTCCTCCGATCCTGGGCAATGGGTAATAAAAGGACTCAATGTGGTTAAACCATTCATATCAAGAAAGATGGACAATGCGATTCCGTGTCCTCGAGCCAGAGCCTGCGCAGTGCAGTTTGGAGTCTTGCGCCTGGTTAATGGCATGCAGGGCTCAGCTGTCAATCATGGTTTTTCATTACATTTTTATAGCATCATAAACATACATCAGTGTGATAATAACATAAAATGACATAAAACCAAAGCTTTGGTGTCACGTTTGGGGAGTCTATGACTTAAACCAGCAGACTACTTAGGTTAGGGTTTAGGCAACAAAACTACTGAGGTGAAAGGATCAAAATTTTTCCTAATTCAGTTCAGTTCAGTTTTCACTGGCATTACAGTTTGGTAAAACAAGCAATTTTTTCCAGTTTTTGGAATCAATAACAGCGATATGAGTGCAGAAAAGAGAAATATGTACTCACACATCTAACAAAAATTAACAGCAGTTTTACTGCAGTTCTGCCGTGTTTTGTCCACGAGGTGTTGCCGTACCGAAATGTCCAAGATGGCGGATGTGTAAGCAAATGTCCGGGTTGCAACAGCACCCTTAGCATTAGCTTCTAAAAGCCCCTTGTTTATTGGCCGACCATTTAAACAGGAGTGTGTAAGTCAAGAGTGTTACTCACTGACCGTATGTCTGCTGGTTGACAGTGAGGGAGCAGAGTACGTTGGTCGTCCTCTTGGATCCGCTGAAGCCACGCCCCCTCAGCACCACGCTGAACGACTCTGAGAAACATCGGACATCGTCAGTACGCTAACATGCAGAATTCACTATATTGTTGAACAAAATGTACTGCGTAGGTCAATAAGAATGTTAACAGTTCAGGTATTTGGCCAAAAACTAATTATTGATTTCACCTGCTGATGGCGCTAGTTAGTAAAAACAGGGCCAACCACAGTAAAAAAAACAATTTTGAGCACTGCCATCTTTCACTGGTCACATCAGTAGAGTTGTGGTACTGAACTCAATCATAAGTGGGACTGAGTTGTCCATCATGACTCTCTTTTTTTATAGTATCTTTTGAAAAAAAAAAAAGATTCAACGTTCACTGTCTTTACACTAGACTGTGTCCCATCTGCTAGCATGGACTGGGAGGAGTTTATAAGCTATACTGCAACCCGCCACCAGGGGGGAGTGGAGATACTTTGCTTAACCTCACAAACCAACAGCCTTACCGTTGACACAGACACTGGACGGCTCTATCGTGAAGACGTCGGTGCACGTTTGCTTCAGGATCTGCGTGAACACACAGATGACGTTAGCGCCTCCTGCTGTGCGTGGGGAACAACGCAGGGCCGCTCGCGCTCATGAGGCGGCTGCCTGTGTGCGAGTGTGGCGTCAGCTCACCGAGTTGACGATGTCTTTGAGGGCGTGAAACCCCGACAGCACTGGGAAGACCTGTTCCGTGCTGTCTGCTATTTCGGCGAGCTGCAGAGAGACGGGAGATTTATTTCAGCCTCCCGCGAACAGACAACGTCATATTTCAGTTGCTGCCTCTCTGCGAGGTCTTCAGCCCGGCTCTCGGCAGCGAGCGGGGAGGAAGAGTCCGTTTATGGGAGATGAAAGCTCTGCAGAGCCAACAGCTTTCATCTCCTGCCGTAATGGGAGCAGAACAGGAAGCTGGTTCCGGCATTATCTAATTAGACACTGATGTAATTATTTCCTCCTCAGACTGCAAAGAACACTAGACCCAGCAGAGGATCACTGGTAGCCGTCGACTCCTCGCTGGTGCTTTATGAAAGGTTCAATCCTGTGCTGCTGTATAAACCAAACAACACTAATACAAGATTGGTTGCCGGTTTACGTTCTACATTTTTGTTTCCAATAGCTAAAATTAGCTATGAAGGCACCTCAGTTGAAATTATATCAATCCTGTTGTGACCTTTGACCCTTTAAGGTCAAACTTGTTTTGGAAATAAAGTCTCGACACTATACATATGAAAAATTGTGGAGTTTTGGCCCAAATAGGAATGTTTTAAATTTAACCCAACAATTGGGAATATGGAGAATATGGGGGATTTATTTTGGGCTATATCCATGTTTGTGGATCAGTGCTTATCATGATACGAGGCCTGTTTTTTCCCAGCATTCCTTGGAGTGGAAACAGTCAGCAGGACATTTGGATTCATTCTCATTCGGGATGAAAGGAAAAGTCAGGTTTGATCCTCACTTTCAACACTTTCAATAACTCGATACCTGCACAGCCGGAACTCAGAGTCACCCGCAGGGAACGTTGACTCAAGCCAAAGTGCATTCCACGCTTTTAGATTCTCATTAAACCACCGACCCCTGCCAGCTGCTCCGGTCCGACTGAAACCGACCAGTTCATCGACCGGGGCCGAAAGACAAACACAAGAGACGAGCTGTCGAGTCTTCCTACCTGTTTGTGGTCAAAGTCCATGACCCCGACACAGTACACTCTGGCTCCAAACCCTCTGGCTCTGTCGGCCTGGGAAGCACAGCACCGAGTTCTGCTTTAACTCACACAAAAATAACACCCAACAAATGTTCACTTCACCTCGAACCGTCCGCGTTTCACATGAGAGTGGACAAAAACAAGGTTAAATACGAAGGGCGCCAAACCAAAGTAAAATACCAGGGATGAACACGTGAGCTGTTTTAAGGTCTTTTCTGGGCTGTTTTTGGTTCGGAATGTCGCAGATTTAAAGCTCATCATATTCGCATCCTGGCTTTTATTTATTTTACCTCTTTGTCACATTCAGGGCCAGAAAAAATGACCAGTAAATCCAGTCCGTCCATCCGTATGGAGGACGTACGTCGGCTTTTTGTGAAGGCCATATCTCAACAAAGCTTCCAGGGATTTTCTTCAAACTTTGCACAAATGTTCATGCTGACTCAGGGATTACCTGATTAAATTCTGAAGGTCATAGGTCACTCTTGCTAGTGAATGTGAAGCAAGCTCAAGTCGAAGCCACTGACAGCTGTGATCAGAAGACCTGCAATTTTATGAACGCAGTATCTCAAGAATGCTTTGGGGAATTTTCACCAAATTTCCACTGCCCATTTTGTCATTTTTCTAGTTGTTATTGTTTTCTGTATGATTTTCAGTGTCTAAGCTAAGACTTGTTGGGTGTTCCTTTTGTCTATATATATTACTTTATGCATCATGGTTTGGAATTTAGAATTATTTCTGTTTCATTCTAAATTATTTTAGTTGTTATTCTTAATTCCTTTGTTTGCCTTTCCTCAAATTCTTCGCTGGTACATGTTCATTCCCTGTGTTTCCTGTCTTATTTTGAAGGTTCAGTTCTTCCCCTGATGTGCCCAGTTATCTCCCTCCTCCTCTTGTTTTTAGGCCCATGTGCTCCTTTTGTCTGTGTTTGTGACAACTGTCCAATATCTTCATACTACAATTTTCTTCTTTTTATTTATATATTTTGACCCTGTTGATAGATTTCACCTTGTCCTTTTGGACTTTTTCGCTTGTTGTACTGAATTCCCAGTTTTAACACCTGCCTCCTCTACCACTGTGAGTTTTTCCCAATAAATACTACGAGAACCTGCCCTGGCTTCTGCATTTGGACCCAAACCCTTATTCCCAGAGACTCTGATGGTTTCATTCTATAAACTACTCATCATCACAGCACTGTCAGGCTGTCACAGGACCAGAATTTAAGCTTTGATCAAATACCACTGAATTAATTTTCTTTCTTATTGGGAAGATAAATTTTAAAAAAAAGTCTGTCCCCATAATGTAAATTAGGATCATTTGTGGGTGAAAGGCTTTAAAAATCTAAGTTGGGTTAAGATTAAATTTTATAACAGTAAATTAATTCACCCTCAAGTCTAAAGCTACGTTTATGCCAAATTTGACAGAAATCTCTCGACGTCTTCTTAAGGTATTAAGTAGTAAAATGTGGCGCACATGAGGCCCCAGTTTCCTTGGCCTTTGACCTATGACCTCCAAAATCAAATCAGTTCATCCCTGAGTCAGAATGAACACTGGTGCAAAGTTTGAAGTAAATCTCTCAAAGCGTTCTTGAGATATGGCCTTCACAAAACTGGTCCAGACGGACCGACCACCTGAGAACATAGAGCCTCTGAGCCTGAGACGTGAAAACCCTTCACTGTCAACCAAACGCCATCAAATGATCCCCGTCCACTAGCTGAGGTCTGGGAACAGTTACCTCCTGCACGCTGAGCTCGTAGGGGTAAACCTCCAGCTTGCCGTCCGTCAGAACGATGATGATGCTGGAAGACGGCAACATCTGCACCTTCATCTGCTCGGAAACCTCATCGATGAAACAAAAGGCACCTTTTAATCATCTAGTCACATCCACAATGCGTAAAGACACATTACAGGGACACGTACGAAGGCCACAGTAACAGTAGACACAGCAAAAATTAGCAAGCCGTCAGTTGGAATCAGCTCGGCCAACTTTCACCGTTTTGTTGATTATCACAGATTTCTGATGTAATTTAAAAGTATCAGTTTTTAAAAAGAGATCTTTAAAGGTATTTCATTGCAAATGTCAGCACAAATTCAAACAGTAAGAATTTTTATTTACTTTGTGATGTCTTTATTTTTCTGTAAAATGTCCTGCTGCTTTTTGTTTTTGGATAATCGGCAGAGTTTCAACTGCATATTGTGTCGAAATATGTGTTATTTTCTAAACTCTGACATTGATATCTACATTTTTACGGCAAATTCTTTTATTGGTATTTGACGCTTGCCGTTTCGGTAGATTAGCTGTGATTGTACTTACAGCCTTCATCCCTTCGTGCATGTAGGTTTCACCAGCAGGTATGATTTGGCTCAGCTTCTTCAAGCCCTCCTCTATCTCCGACCTGATCACACGTCAGTTAAAAGAGAACACGACTCATCAGTTTGGCGGTGTCGCGATGCCGTTTGTCAGCAAGGAAGAGGACGAAGAGGAGGATGGACAAAGAAAACAGAGTACCTGTCTCCGGTTAGCGGCAGAATAACGACCGCTTGGGCTGAAAATATGATGTAGGAGACTCTCATCCTGGGGCTGACACACACAAACACACACAAAGGTCATGAATCTACACACTAAACAACAAAACAAAACAATGTTGACTTTTGGTGGGAGTGTCGGAAACAATACTCGATGTGTCATGATGACACTGAAGCAAGCAGAGGAAGTCATGTGTCCACACGGGACCATTTGTTGCTTTGTTAGTTAGCAGGATAACATAAAAACTACTCGACCCATTTCAGTGAAATTCTCATCAAAGATGTGTTTCATCCCAACCAACCGACAGCTGGTTGGATTTTGGTGGCCAAAGTCTAATCAAACTGATTTGTGGCCATAACTCCAGAAAGAGAGGTCCACCTGGTGTCATTTTTTGGCCATTTCTGCTGAATGAATTGACATTGAGAGGTTGGAATGTTACTTTGCACTGGCTACAGATGATTAACTTTTGGTCTTTCTGGGTCAAAGACCAAGGTCACTGGTCAATGAAGGGTACGCATTAATTACTGGGGAGCATATGTTCTGGAAAATTTAGCAATGTTGGCGAAGGTTTCTGCATGCATGTATGTTGGTAAATTTACTTAAATGACGTGAGCACTCAGAGAGCGCACACCTCCACCAAGGCCAAAGGCCCTCTTTTGTCTGGGACACCTGCCTAACAGGCCAAACATTCATTTACCGGGGAAAAACAATAGAAAAATTAGGAATTAGATGCTAATTACAAATAGTGTAACACTTTTAATTTCACTGCCGTTTAATGTGGCTTTTTTTTTTTTTTTCCACTGAGCTATTTTCACATTTATTAAATTTAACTTTCTCAAATATCCATGTAGTTATATTTTTAGAAAATTAACCTACCATTAAATTTCGCTTTTTTTTTTTTTCACAGTAGTGAAACCATCTAAAAAGATACCTTATTTAAAATTTGACAGAACCCTGCCCAGAGCAGCTTGACCTTTGATCTTTTGAGGTCAAACTTATTTCGGGGTTAAATCTGAACACTATACACATGTGGTGTAAGTCTGAAGCAAATTGGTTGGGTTTTGGTCAAGATATGATTGTTTGAAATTTTGCCCAGTGAATGTTAGTGAATGGGAATTTGAGGAATTTGTGGAATTTTTCCTGACCCTGATCTTTGACCTATAAAGCCCAAAATTTAACCAGTAGAAGCTATGGCCGATAGCAACTCATAGGGGAAAATAACAGGACGATTTGTCCAAACTCACCAACCAAAAACTTTACGTAGATCTGAATAATACACTCCCATAACCTCCCAATTGTAAACCACTGTGGTATACAAACTGTTTGCAACCTAAAAACAAAGAACAAATGGTATGTGTGGAATGACTGCAGCTGCTTTTGGGGTGTGTCATTAATAAATGCTTGGACTCATGATTATATTCATTATGTAACACATCTGTAACATGGTGTGTGCGGTTGCGGAGCATTATGACTGCTTTATAACGCACTCCGGACGCCCCAGCGAAGGTGAGACGGAAGCTCCTGGCTCCGCCCTCACGTGGCGGACGGGGGGCCTGCACCGAGTGTTGTGGTCTGCCGCAACAACTTCAACATCTGTTTCCCTCATATTCAGCAACCCGCTATTAAACCTAAAGATATCACACACACACACACTCTGGGGGCACTATTACCCAGAGGGCTTTTGGTGCAGTTGCTGGCCTCATATGATGTCTGCTGGCCAAAATAGACATGGCCTACTTTTACACCATCTACTAGTGTTTGTACTGTGGGTTAAAGATCAGTGAAGACGACTTAAATAGCCATTTCAATTTATTTAAGTTCTGCAGTACGATCGTAATAAGCTGGTTAGGGGTGTGACACAGAGTCCAGGACCCCTCCCCAGATCCACGGCCCCAGGTCCCCTGCCTGTATGTGTCCTATAAAGGTATTACTTCCTGTTATTTATGGTCTAATCTTCTCTCCTCACCTGACAAATCTGTTGGTGAGCTGCTCCACAAATCCATAGATCTCATCCCAGTGTCCCGACACGCTGCCGGACCTGCCGAGAGGGAGGAGCAGGGCAACAAATCAAACGCACCCCAATGTGGAAACGTCACAGTCCATCAATAACTTCACTATCATTTTATTTCTCTGAAAAATGTGCAAATAAAAAAAAATATATGAAGAGTTAAGTAAAAATGTCACATTTTAACTTCCATTGAACCGACAGTGATGAATACTTTGTAAACATGTAAATACACTTCTGCTTGTACATTTATTGACAGAAAACTACATCAAATATCATTTACTATCAAATATTATAAGATTTTTGGAAACTTTTTACAACACAATGGTTGTTGATCAGTTTATCTTGCTGCATAAAATACAAACAGAAAAGATTATTTATTTGGTCACTGTTGTTTTTGTTTGTTTGTTTGTTCAGGCGATGGTCAGAGCAGAGGAGGTGAGAGGAGATCAGCAGTGGGAGAAAACAACCGCACACATCCCTACATGGAGACCCAAACAGCGCTCCTCCGTTCACACACACACACACACACACACACACACACACACACAGACACACACACACTCACACACACACAGACACACACACACACAGAAACACACACACTCACACACACACACACACAGAAACATGCAGACACATACACACACACACACAGACACACACACAGAAACACACACACACACACACAGACACACACACACACACACAGACACACACACACACACACACACACACACAGAGAAACACACAGACACACACACACACACAGAAACACACAGACACACACACAGACACACACACACACACACACACACACACAGAGAAACACACAGACACACACACACACACAGAAACACACAGACACACACACAGACACACACACACACACACACACACACACAGAGAAACACACAGACACACACACACACACAGAAACACACAGACACACACACAGACACACACACACACACACACACACACACAGAGAAACACACAGACACACACACACACACAGAAACACACAGACACACACACAGACACACACACACACACACACACACACACAGAGAAACACACAGACACACACACACACACAGATGCACACAGCACACACACACACACACACACACACACACACACACAAACACACACACACACACACACACACACACACACACACACACACAGACTCTCTCTCTCACACACACTCACTTGTCCAGGACGAAATAAACATCAAACGCTCCGTCGCAGGACGCGTCGTCGCCGTCCTTCACCGACGCGTTCACGCAAACAGCGAGACCGAGAAGGATGAGCGCGCAGCCCGTCCGGACCTGATCCATGATCCCGACCGCCGCTGGCTGGAGGTCCGCGCCGACATGCGGCTCCGTCGGGAACCCAGCGGCCCAGGCGACCGCCCCGCACGGCAACGCGCGAGCGCGCACGACGCCTGAAACCACACGTCACGACTTCCGGCGCGACTTGTTAAATTCTGATATCTGTACGACTGTAGCCGACGCGACCCGACGACGTGATTCACGTCCAATCACTTTTAAAACATCATTTAAAATCTGCGGGCTGGATTCTCATGACAACATTTGCGTTTATTGGTGTGCACACCAGGAAACAAATGTTTCAAACGTGGCAGAGACACAAAACTAATGGACAGATTGTCGTGAAACCTGTTGCATTATCAAGATCTTTTTTTTTGGTCCGTAAATGTGGCACTTTTTGGAGAGATCTGGAACTGACCTGGATCCAGATCCATGTATTTAAAAATGGAGTCATTTAAAAAATGAATGATTTTTAAAAAAAAACATATTCCCTCTGCCAACAACGTTGCAGCAGGATGTGTTTTCGCCTCAGTTAGTTTGTGTTTGTGTCTGTTTCCAATGGAACTGAAAACGTTTTCACCAATTTTTAAGTAATTTGTTGTTGTTGATCTGGATCAGGATCCGGATTATTTCAGAACACTACTCAACAAGTCCTGAGCTGATTCTGACCCAATTTGGGTGTCAGCTTCATTATTTTAGGAGGTTCACGTCACTCTAATCTGGTTTCTGCATTTCATCTGAAACATCTCTGAGTACTTAGAAATGTAATAATAAATCTAGTCAATTATCATTTTTTTTTATTAATGATTGAGTGATTTATTTGGGACAGTCTAGAGACATTATTGCAGGTTAAAATAACATTTCTAGCAAAAGCGAACTTGCAATTCCTGTTAAAATGATAATGGTAAAAAAAGGATTACCAACTAATTTTACTCACAACTGTGACCTCAAAATGTGATATAACCATTTTAAACAAACAGCTATTAAAATTATTTATTAGAACAAAGAGGATTTGTAAAACTTATGTTACAGTATCAGGTTTCATATAAATCTAATTAGATTGCCTTAAATTTTCTATTTTAAGCCTATAAAGTGTATACGTCATATTTTTTTACAAAAACAAAATAAGAAAAATCTGTTGACAAATATTCTGAACGCTTGAACTACGCCATGCTTTTATTTTGACAATAAAGTCATTTGTTTTCCTTTGTTACAGGTGAACAGTGACACAATGCACACAATGACTCAGATAAATTGTAAATATTAAAGAAAATATTTTAAAAAATCTCTTTTTAAAACAAACATGTGACGGGATCTTTTATTCAGTTTGATAAACCAGTGAAACCTCATCACTGTTTGAGAAATGTTTCATTTACGAGTCATGTTTATTTGAAAAATGTCCACTGGGTCAATATAATAACTCCGTACATCTGCAGATGGAGTGCAGGACTGAGGAAGATAACACAATGTCCTCGCTGTGTCATAGTGATTTACGGCCTCGTGTGCTCCACAGTGAGAGTCCCCAGCAGCTGAATTTACAGCAGCTCCTCTGTCTCCAGAGAAAACGCTTCCATGTGTCTCCTCAGCACCACAGCAGAATCCAGATCTGAAGTGCAATCTCAGATTTTCACACATTCCCGGAGTTCTTCAGCGCAGTGACTATGTGTTTCGTTGTGCTTGCAGGGAAACAGTGACTGTCTGCCTGCGTCAGGACAACTAAATAACTACAGTAATACCATACCACAGTCATTAAGTCAGTATCTGCTCTGCTTAATCTCCTGCGGCTGCCAGGGATTCCCCCCTGTGTGCTCCTGCTTGCTTTTCTGGGTGTAGAGCTCGTACATGGAGACAAGGAATTTTGTTGCGTGTGATGTTTATTTCTTCTATTGTTCATTGATTTTCTTTAATTCAAAACATCCTCAGTGTGAATAAAGAGGGAGGGATGTAAATCATCGTTTCAGCAGATTAAATGAGCGCAATGAGAAGTAGGTGCAACCTTTTCTAAATCCACCAATCTTGCCGATCCTTATAAATTTCATGACCTTAAAGCTTCAAGTGGATATTTAAGGAATTTTAGGAAAGGTTTCCTGTTGCTGATGATTAAAGTGTCCAGAGTCACTCCCTTCGTTAAAGCCAGAACAGATGAAATACTTCAGGGTGTGCCCAGTTTATCAAATGACAAACACATGTACTACCAGCAAAACAATCTGTACTATGACAGCCTGTTGCCAGAAGAAAGGGCGTGTAAATCTGAGTTTTGGGGGATAACTAACTGCTTAACCCACTCTTTAAAACAATGCACATAGTTAAGAACATTTTATGCTTGTATAGAGAAATCACAGACATTTAGAAGAGTTAACTTAATGTAGGATTTAAGAGATATTGTGCAGTGAAGTTAGGGATTATTAATGTTAACCTGCAGTACTCCATATTCACCAGTTGGTGACACGTGTTATTGTTTACTATCAACATACAAACGAAGAAGAAAGGTCAGCCGCTGCCTTGCAGTGGCCGGAGATATCTTTATTTATTTTACTAAAATGTGAGTTTTTTTTAGCACCATGCTAGCTTGTTAGCCATCTGGATATGGCTGAATCGCCCGAGCGAGCACATTTACGGTCAGACTGCGACTAATGGTGAGCTTTTCAACCTGTTTTCTGTCACTTCAGCGGGGTGACTCGTTATTTATAACGACAGTCAAGGTTAGCACGGACGCTAGCTGATGCAAAAAAATAGCATGCTAGCATGGCTCGAAACAGCAAAACTGTATGGCAGACAGTTAGAAAGAGTCCCGATAGACGTGTTGCTATTCAGTAGCAAATTTAATAGCTTTATCTCAGAGTGAAAAAGATGTAAAACCTGTTTTGAAGAGTCAACCCGGTGAGGATGTGGTTCAGAGAGGATGAAGTCTCAGAGAGCATCTATACAAATGTTAGCTTCCGCTAGCTTACAGAATGAACTTCTGTTTCATTCCAGACATTATACTCAGAGTAATTTACAACAGAGAGATTACAACACCAAATGCTTCATATAAAACAGACATAAGAGCAAGGATAAGAAGTCAATTAAGAGTTAAAAAGTTAAAGAACAATAACAAATCAGCTTAAATGATCAGCACTGGCATCCAGGGGCGCCCCCCAATTTTTAATTTTCCTTTACAGGGGTGGCCAGCTGGGGCCATTGAAAATCTGGGGGTGATTCATCAAAACAGAGACATAAATCAGTGAGATGTAAGCTACTTTATACTGATATACTTAGTTTTTTTTATTTGACTGTTAAATGATAAATGATCTGTGAGCACAGAGCGTTTTAGCACCACAGTTAACATTGTGACGTCCACAACAATCCTGTTTTTATGTGCTTATTTGTGTATACCAAAGCTTTCATTTGAAGCATTATTGTTGCACCCAAGTGAAATTTAGACTTTTTTTGGAGCTGTGGGCCAGAATTATCAAAAGTAAAACACTAAAATGCTTGAAACGTTTCAGATCATGTGTAATGAGTCTAGACCATATTAGATATAGAGATAGACTGATTTATCAGCTCAGTATCGGTAAAGACGTGGTTTACTGGTACGTTGACAAATAAGGTGGCTTTCACTGATACTAGTGCCCAGTAATAATCTATTGTCGCTCATTAATTTTCTACTGGTTGCAGCTTTAAAGACTCTGCTGATGACAAGCGTGTTTTTGAACCTGTTAACGTCCGTATGGTGTTTTCACCTACTACAACTCACATAATTTCTGTGTTATTATATTTTTTCTCATGCAGAGGATTTCAAATTATTTTTTAAAATATTTCAATCGGTATTGGCTCAAATTTTCCCAAATTGATGCATCCTTAAATGATCACTTTCTTAAATAACTGATGAAAAATCATAGGCATAGGCAATGTTTTTTAGATGCATTTGTCAATAGATTAGAAGAATTTGAATAACTTACAAGTACAAGTCCTTTATTAGTCATTTCCTGTGAAACGGTGTGTTGTCATGACCAAAAGTGTTTTTTGCAGAGCAGTCCGGTCAGTCCGACCGTCTCTTAAGCTTCTTTGCTGTTTATTGTTTCAAAGTGGCTGCTTGTGAGGCATTTAAGGAACCTCTGTAAATTAGTGTTGCAGAAAATAGGTTTCATTATGTGTCTCATGAGGCCAGTGACTGTCTTTTTAACTGAATTGAGCCCTGTCACTAACCAGGGAGCCTTTCCTCTCTCCAAACTCAGCCTTAAACCCCCCGCCTGGCCTCGTACTGGAGCAGCGAGGGCACACGATGCTGCTGAAGATGCCCCAGAAGCTGCTGAAGACTGCTCACTACATCGAGCTGGGCAGCTACCAGCACTGGCCGGTGCTGATACCCCAGAGGATCAGACTGTACACCTACGAGCAGATCCCCCTCTTCCTCAAAGAAAACCCCTACATCACAGACGGCTACCGGGCACACCTGCCCTCCAAGCTCTGCCTGAGAAGGTGCGAAACACAAACCTTTAAACAAATTAGAATGTGACACTGCTGACTGAAACTAATGACGTGGTTTCTTCTTCTCTGCATCAGTATTTTCATTCTGTCCAATGAGACGGTGAACATCTGGAGCCACCTCCTGGGCTTCCTGCTCTTCTTCTCTCTGGGGGTCAGTGACCTCTCCTCGGTCCTGCCAGCCTCTGGAGCCAACAGGGAGGACTACGTCATCTATGCCATAGGACTATTCTGCTTCCAGGTAGTGCTAACGCGGCTGTGTGGACGTGTGAAAGTGACAAAGGCGACATGTTAAAGGGGAAATTGTGCTATTTTTAAAACCTTCTGATCCCTCTGTTTGCATATTTTGTTGCGTAAATGATTATTATTTAGCAAAGTTCTCAGAACTGGTCAAATAGATCGTCTCTACTTGCTTATTCACTACTGACAGGCTGATTTCAGCAACCCGGATGAAGCAACAGCTCTCCTCTCACGAGATTTCAGCAAGATTTCTGATTAAACCAAAGGGATTATACTTGAAAATGAGCGCTGCATCTGTTGGATCCTTTCTGTATTGTTATCTAAAGCTTAAATAATAATCTGGCACTGTCATATATATATATTTATATAATTTCCACAGTCACTGGACCTTCTTTTTAAATCTGAGCTGGCCTAAAGGATCATATTGCAGCTGTGTTTCATGGACAAATCTTTACATTGCAACTGCCGCAGCACCTAAACATGCTGTAGTAACAAAGAAAAGCAAACAAACAAACGTTAATAATCGATGAGTGATGTGTGATACGAGAGTATAAAAAAAGGGGAGTATAGCGTATTTCAGTGTCTCTGCTGCCGTAAGAACGACTGCCAGGTTATAAAGAAGAGTGTAGCTGATCCGCTGTAGGTAGCACATCTGTAGTCCAGTGTCCTTATGTTGGAGGTAAGGAGACCTTCTGTTTATGTTTACAAGATGAACCTTCTGGCCAGAAGTGACCGAACACTCAGTGACACTGAATCATTCACACACCAAAATATATAACATGTAATTTCCCCTTAATGACACAACAGAAAGTCGTGTACCCTCATTCAGAGACGTCTTGGTCAACATGAAACAGGATGTTGGCAGCCCTTAAAGGAGAATCCTGGTATTTTTCATCTTAAGCCCTGTTTCAGGAACTCTGAGGGTCTAAAACCTTCTAAAATTACATTTAAAAAAAACCCAACATGATGCCCGTATGAAGGTTAGTTGTGAAGGCCGATTAGCTCGATGAGACTAAACAATGCAAAGGCGTGAGAGAATAACTGAAATAAATCACTTTTTTGCCTCTAAGTACACACATTGCAAGTGTCTGGTAACATGGAGTAGATACCTACAGTGAAACTTTTGACCAAATAACTGAGGTTACTCGACGAAATGATGGTTCTGCTTCCTTTGACTGACAGAACTAAGACGACACCGTTGGTCTGTTTTCTGCTGCTTGTTACAAATTTGTGATGAAGATTTATTCCAGTTTGAATTTGAAATCCTTACAGTTTATTTCTTAACAGCTACTCAGTCACTTTAAACGGATTTTTAATGTTTACGACTTTCCGTCCTGCCCAGTGCCGGTGGCATTGCACAGCTTTGTTGAGCTCAATGGTTCTAGTGACCACATTCTGGACTAGAGTAACTCCCTCAGAGTTCAGGAAATAAGGTTTGAAAAACACCGAAATTCTCCTTTGATAAAATAAACAGTCTGCAGTCACTATGAGCCTCGTCATTGTTTTTGGCTTTTAGTTCATGATGAACGTCTGTTATAATAAGTGTTTGACAGGATGTTGGTGTTCCCGTCACAGGTGCTCTCAGCTCAGCTCCGCCTCCTCAGGTGTGCAGGCTGTCAGTAGGCGTGTCGGTTGTACAGGTGGGGGCCGATGTACAGTATCATGTAGCGTCAGCGTAGAGACGCTGTTGTTAGCTGTGTTGTAGGTTGTTCAGCCGCTGAAGCAGATCAGCGTGACCGTGTAGCGAAGTGTCTGTGACTCCCACCCTCCTCCAACCAAAGATTGAATCCACTCATCCTCACATCCACACAAAAAGCTTTAGAGATAACCATGATCAGGCCCGTGATGATGTGTGTGTTTCCACCTCAGGTGTGCATGTTGTGTTCTGTGGGCTACCACCTGTTCTTGTGCCACCGCTCGGAGAAGACCAGCCGTCGCTGGCTGGCGCTGGATTACGCAGGCATCTCTGTGGGCATCCTGGGCTGCTACGTCCCCGGGATCTTCTACGCGTTCTACTGTGACGCCGTAAGTGTCACGATATCTGTATCTTTTTTTATTGCACAACATAATAAAGAGGAGTGCTATGCATTTTTTTTACCTAACATCTGAAGCTTCCTCTGAATTTTGCCTGCGGCTTGTTGTTCAGATTGTCAAATCGTTATATTACTGTGGGTATCCAGGAACAGCCAGCACAAGTTTCTCTCTAGCAGGTGTCTTCAGGTCAGGTGGTTTTTGGCTCTGAGCTGAAGTATTTTCACCTGAAGGCCTTCAGAGCTCCTCTCCAAAACACTTCCTGCCTAAAGGAAACTGACAGTAAAATCCCTCCGTGTCCTGTCAGGAGTCTTTAGGTCTTTTGGTTTGTTGTCCACGAGGGCGTGTCGAGCACTCTGAAGTCGATTAAAGAGCACAAACGGCATATGTGTATTCCCCTCAGTTGCTTAGAACAACCACGGAGCAGAAATCAGTGCCGTCTGTGTCTGGATACCTTCGGTACATGACATCATCAGCTACAATTACCCCGACTGTAAACGAGAAGCGGCCGGCCTGAATCAGCGGCGCTTTGGTTACCACAGCGGGAGAGAGAGAGACCTCGAGTCCGTCCTCTCTCTCATTAGTATTGAATCTCTGTGAGTGATCAGATTATCAGTGCGAACAAGTCAAAAACATGCTGAACAACAGAGAATATCATCAGTGTGACGATCCACGATCACAGTCTGTATCAGAGAGATTCAAGATTTCATTTCTTGAGTTGTTTTGTTCAGATTTGAGCCACTTTTGCCTCCAGTGTGAACTTAATAAGTCATAAAACTGATCTTTTTTTTCTTTTTTTTTTTTTGTAGTTTTGGCGGCAGG
>KV751375.1:3079947-3104618 GCA_001698575.1 Mola mola | reverse complement strand
TCTGAAATGGTGTAAAAAAAAAAAAAAGTACTTGATTTCTCTCTACACTTCCAAAATTTTGTTAGCTTCTCATCGATATTATTGTTTTATTCCCCGTCCTTCTCCTCCCATTTTATTTAATCTACAAGTGTGAGTTGGATTTCTTTTGTCACCATTAACAGGTGAATTTCATAGTATTTCTGACTTGTAGCAGTGAAATCACATTGTGTCACATCAACGATGCTAAAGCATCTTGGACTGACGGTGAGTATGTCTGCTGATAAACACAACCGTCTCCGCTTCATCTAGTTTCCATACTGGAGTTGTGCTTTACTTTTATGTGCATTTTTTCCTAAAATGCGTGGTTTTGGTCTCTGTGAGAGAAGTGCTCATTGTGGTTGCAGCCTGTCCGTGCTCTCTCTCCTGCCAGGCCAGCTGAACTACCTGGGTGCCAGCCACCAGGTGTGGCACGTCCTGGTGGTGGCCATGTTCTACTGGTGGCATCAGACCGCCGTGCACATTATGCACTTCAGGCACAGCCAGGCGTGCCCGGCGTCGACAAGCAGCAGCTGAGATCAGCTGATCAGATCATGTGACGGGAAAGGCATTTGGCTGTGGGCTGATAATCATTATTATACTTTAAACTCAGTATGTTAATATTTAATAACCTCTCATTAGTCGCTGCCTAAACTACCTGCAGCTCCGGACTGCTGTACCCGGCTGCTCGCACCTGAGCCCGTATCATAGCAACAGTGTTTTAGGAGCGACTGTAAACCTTGAATTCTCCTAAGAAAAACTGAGCTGATGTCAAGTGCGATGTAGCCGCTGGGCTCCGATCTACCGGAGGGACAGAAGACGACTTCCGACTCTGCAGCGAGACCGTTAAGACCAATGCATGAGGAAGAAATGTCCATTTACTCGTAGAAACGGAGTGCAGTTTGGTGTTTTTAACTGGTTGCTTTAGATTTTTTTGTGAACAAAAATAGCCTGTTTGAACAATCACTTTATCTCTTTGATGGGTTTGTGGCTACATTCTATTCAATGTATTGATGAAATGTGAAAGATCTGGAACATTTGGACACTGTGAATCTGCTGTTTGGAGCTCTCGGACAAATGGTTAAAGATCAAACTGAACTGACTCAAATGTGAGACATTTATCCTTCAGCGCTGCTCTTTTGTGGTGCAAGCGAGGTGGCAAAAAATCTACTTTACTACAGCAACTGACGCCTCCCAGAGCAACAGAGTAGATCAATAAGTTGTAATGTCTTTTGCTGTCATAACATTAATCTTGTCAGAGCAGGCACATGATGAAAACTGTATATTAATCTCATGACGTGTCCTGACGTCACATTACGCAACTTTGGACTCTTGTTGTTTATTTGTTTACAGTGTTCCCCCTACGACTGTTCCTCGCTCTTTTTCCCCACCTGCGCTTTGGTTTGGCGATAAGATCACAATATAAATATAAATCACAATATTCTGTAAATTCCATGAAATAATGTGTATAAAAAAAACCCATAACTTCATGACAACTTCTTATTTTGATCATCCTGCACACTCACATTCTGACAGACAGAGCAAACGGGGAGAATCTCATTATTCCGAATATCTTTGTCCACCGTTAACGAAGACTTCACATATCTCTATGTCATAGTTTTTGTTATAAATGAACTCTTGCTAGCTCGTTAGTGTCTTTGGCGTGTAAAAAGTTTGTAAACGAACATTTTTAATCATAGTTTTCGTGAACGAAATGAACACTGCTGGATTGTTGCAGGTGATTCTCTGTGCCTCGCTCCTCCGTGTCTATTTGTTGTTCCTTTAGACCCTTCATAGTCAACGTAAAGCGGGAGGCGAATGACGTAAAAATGAGTCGCAGCTGCCACTTTGCTAGAATGACAATATAAACGATAAAGAATAATAGCTATTTGTAAACATTTTCTCTCGTCCCACAATACAGATTCCAATTTCACCCAATCTTACGAATAAGTGAAAAATTGACAGAGTTTAGCATATTTAAAAATAACTTTGGCCTGATGTTGGCCAGAAAAGAAACCTCTGTTTATCATCGGCTGCCGTCTCCTGTGGAAAATAAATGTAAACACCCAATGTGATCAATCAGACGAGTAAAAAATTACATTTCCCATGATGCCTTTATAAAGGATGGTTCATCAAAATGTCAACATAAACCTTATTTTTCCACTCATGTTTGCTGGTTTACACACAGTTTTTTTTATGTATATTGAAAAATAGTTTTTTAAGGACGACTCTGTCTTTGGGTGAAAACTTGCCAAATGCTGACAGAAGCGGCTGTATTTTGCCTTCCTTTTCTTGTGTTTCTACTTTGGAACATGAACTTCAGGTCATAAACTGTTCAAGTACTTTTTCTAAACAATCACTTGGGTATTTCCTCCTGTTTGTTTTTTGTTTCTTGAGAATCTTTCGAAGCACTGACGCCGACCTACAAGATGTAAAGTATATATTTCAGTGCCTGTGTGAAAGTTTATTTTTCAACTTTTTGAATGATTAAAGAATGCTTTAAAATAAACAGTCTCTCAGTCATTTTTAAGTGTGTTTGAAGCATTTTGAGACAGAAAAAAATTTCTGACTTCTTGAGGAAAAATTTGTTCCAATATCTGCTGTTCACATTATTCAACAGTAGAGGGCAGCATCTATTCTCGTTTTCAGATTCAGTTTTTTGTCACTTCTCAAAGAAACAGCAGTCAATCTTGTTTTTCCTAGACAGAGTGGAAAGGTTTATCTTCCAGTGTTAAGTGATTCATTCAAGTTAGCAATGTGACACTCTCACTAAACCACCGGAGCTTCTGCTAACTAAGCAGGTCAAAGGTCAAATCTCAGCAATCTGGAATACTGTAAACTGTTTCCAGTCTCACCGTGATATTGCACACAGAGTAGGAGGGAAAAGTTGGCAGTGCTCCCATCATGCATGACCGACAATTTTCCTTCAGTAAAGTCTTCAATGAATCTGATGAGGCTGAAAATGACCATCATCAAATAACCTCATCTGGTAATAAATACTTTAGGAAAATCACCTGAAACCTAAAGGAGAAGTCAAGTATTTTTTCAACCTAAGGCTTATTTGTTGGCCTTTTAGAGTCTAAACTTGATCAAAATACAAATAATTTTGTAATTAGAGTTTGGAGGTTTAGCTGTTTAACCCTTTAGCTCATACAAAACAACAGCACTGCGCAAGCGGAAACCTTAATAAATCTCAGTTTTTTTCACCACTAAATGCATGAAAGTATTTATTCCATGCTTTGCTAAATAACCGGACATTACTTTGGAGTAAATTTACATGAATTTGTCTTTCATAAACATCAGAAAAACTGCCCCTTCAGGCTATTGACACTGTCCTGCCTGGGTGCACTGTCAGTAACAGGAAGCTGACTTACTGTTACTGAGTCGAAACGCACAGGTGTCTCACTGTGGGTATCTACTCCATGTTACCAGACTCTTGTAATACATTTTCGGTGTAATTAGCAGGGAAAAAAAGCGATTTATTTCCATTGTTTAGCCTTGCTGAGTTACATGGTTCGAGTGACTGAACTCCGTTGTGGAGGAATTTTTAGAAAAGGATACATTTTGTGAAATTTTAGATGCTAGACTAACGAATAGGGCTTAGGTTGAAAAATATGTGCGTTCTCATTCAAAGCTGACTTTAATTTTTCATGAGACGTGTCAGTACAAAGGTATGAATTCTGATGTTAAACTCAACATTCAATATGAATGAATAACATTTTAGAATCAGCCACCACAACTAAAATTAATTTTTCACATTCTCCTCACAAATCTTTTTTTCACATGTGGCCCAAAGCCTCTTCTGCATATCGGAAAAAACCTTAATAAATCTGCTTTTGAGGAAGGAGGCTGTCTGTCTGTGACTATAAAGCAAGAGTTCATTTGTGTATTTTTTTACGTCTGGAAACATTCACATCTGCATATTCTGAGGCAATAATGCATTAAGATTTGTAGATGTGTCATGTAAAACACAGCTATCTGATTTAAAATAACTACTTTATTAAAGCAATACGTAGACATTTGGAGAAATAAATTCAGCCAAAAGAATTAGACTCAAGGTTTTGAACTTTAGTTAGTGTTTTCTGTACTTGTAGTTTAACACTTAAGAGGTTTGAGTTTAGTTTGGTGTTCTGAAGCTTAAAATTACTTATTGAGTTTTTTTGTGTAAAATACAGTTGGGTTTTTTTCCCAGTACAGTTGCAGATGAGCTGTAGATCAGATTGCAATGACACGTGCGTGACTTATAATGCATGTAAACATATAATCATTGACCATCTCGGTGCAGGGAGAAAAGCTTATTCTTTGCATGTTCACAGTTAATAAGTGAATGATGAGGCCTTAAAATGTACCTGAGTGTGCAGCCATGCAATGGATAATTATATGAATTGGATGGGAGGATTCGGAGAGGCAGTTGCCTGAAATGCTGCATCAGCACTTTTGCACATTTGTGACCCTTAAAGGTGTAGAGATTATGGGAGTAAGTTATAGCCATGAGTATTTTGCTTCACGGACTAATGGATAGCAGTGTGGAGCCTGACACCTGGTAAAGCTTCTTCAACATCAGTCATCTTTTCAGTCACTTGAAGTTAATTTGACTTGTAAAAATGTGAAAATATATTTTACACTTTCATGTTTCCTCTCCAGCAAGAAAAAAAAGGTCACATTTACATTCTTAATTTTTCCCTATAGCAGTTTATATTAATGTCGCTGTAACTATTATTTCCTTTGAAATTAATTCAGCCACAGACACATTTTTCTAAAAATCTGTCAGTTTAATTCAGGTACTGAACATTAAGGCAGTGTTTTCATTTGAATGTTGAATGTCAACATTCAACAAACAGGAAGTCACACACACTTCCTGACACATCATGGAATCACTAGCATGATTTGTGTTCAATTAATACATGGGGATAAAATAAGTCTGATGGAAAAAAAACAAGAGTATAAAAATGCAAAACGATCATTTTCCAAATGTACAATAAAGAATGTCTACATCTTATTTCATAAAGAGTTCATCCACACAAACTCATAGGAGAAATAAAGAAAGAGTGACTTTAGCAGACAAAACCTGTAAGCCCAAATGCAAAAGTTTTTTTTTTTTTTTAATTCCGACATTTTAATGTGGGAAACAGACTTTGTGACACTCTAAAGAGTTCATCCACACAAACTCATAGGAGAAATAAAGAAAAAGTGACTTAGCAGACAAAACCTGTAAGCCCAAATGCAAAAGTTGTTTTTTTTTTTTAATTCCGACATTTTAATGTGGGGAACAGACTTTGTGACACTGCTTCCCTTTTCGTTCAGTCTCCTTGAACAGTCACCCTTAAGATGACAGTAAAATGTCCGCCAACAGCTAACAGTACTGTCTGCTTTGAGCTCTTGTCTTTGGCTGTAGCTTTAGCCCCTGTTAGCTCCCTGGTCTGCCTGGTGAATCACCGAAATATGCCAAGATTGAAACCATATCACGGTCACAGCTTTACCAGGATCTGCACCCTGAACAGTGCTGGAAGTTAGCAAGCTAACTTCACCAGATTGCAGCAAAACTATGGACCTCCATGGCCGATAGACAATCCCCGACAGTTCAAGTACAGAAAGCTTTCATTGCTTCATTGCAAAACACTTTTTGCTCCCTTTCCTTGTTGTAGCTGCAATCTTTTGTTTTGTACTGTCCATATTTGCAAGTCCCAAACTGACTACAAAGGACCAGACATCACCAAAACCTTTTGTTTACACGAATTGGCCACTAACACTATATGACCGATGCACATGAGGGGGGCCTCTGACGGGATCACTGACAGCTGTCACTGGAGGCATTATTGGCACATGATTTGCTGCTGCTTTTGTATCAGATCTGGGATCTGTAGTCAGAATGGGACAAACCATTTCAGCCTAATACACAGGACTTCCCAACTAGAACGGGACAGTTGACAACCTTAGTCTTTGACAAAACCTCCACACTGATTTTTCTCCACATTCTATCAAAAATGTGAGTTACTGGAAAGTTTTATGCTAAATTATGCCCATGACTTCCACATTGCACCTCTGTGTCCATATCAGACTTGAGTGAAGTTAAGAGATAGCCACTGTTGCCACCCTGCTAGCTTAGCTCCGCTCCTAGCCTAGCCACGAGCTTAGCCTCTAGTCAACCACGGCTAACACAACCCCACTGACTGTGTTACAATAGTTTGTGCTGACTAGGGAACATCTTTTCCAGAGGTGCGTCAGTAAGGTATCTCACCTCAGCTGATGTTACAGTAGACGTCACAGTTAAGCTAGACAGCTTATCAAGCCTGCTATTGGCACAATCATAGTTTCTTCTGCAGATGATGCAGAGTTCTTGCTGTGGTGTGGCGTCACCTGCAACCAACCCTGCCCTAGTTTTATAAAGCGCTGGAACCAGATTTTGAAGGGCATTTATCTTAACTCATGGAGTTAGGGAATGTTTATGGTGAAAAAGCCATAAACAGCCTCTCGGAAGGCACCGTTTGCAAAGTATTGGAATCGAAAATTGGAAGAATGCTTGTTAGGCAGAACAGGTCTTATGTGGTATTGTTATTTAAAGGCTCAATATAGGAAAAAAAAAATCTTGAAAGGGTACCCTACTGAATTGGATCCTCTTGTTGCCCTCCAAATTTTCTTGACAATCTCAAACCTGCCTACTGCACTACGTTATCAAAAAGAAGTGATTGTACCCTGACTAAAGTAGGGCTACTCTAACAGGTTCCAGCTGGGGCAGGTTAAATAAGAGACCAAAAAATATCAGATACATATGTCGTCTGTGTTGTTAATGTTAAATGTAAATAAAACAGCTAGTGTTAATTGTATCCTGATAATGGACTATTGCCCTCTTTGGTCTACTACCTACTGCAGTATGGTTATAGGTGGCAAGACCACTTTTTTTTTTTTTTTTTGCTCAGGGAAAGAAAAGGACGACATCACATTTCTCAAATTCCCTTCTTCCAGCTGCGCTACGCCTCCGAGTCTTCTGACCTGCTTTGGTCAGCTACAGATGTACTGTTTGCATGAAGAACAGCAGCATGAACTGTGTGAAAGAGCAGGCTGCTCATGTCTTTGTCGTTTTTCCCAAAGAATTGTGCTTTCTGCAGGGTATCGATGACCGAGATGTTACAGCTGGCGAGGAGCACGCTCACCCCGATCTCTTTGTATTCCTTGGTCAGCATTTTAAAGATGGCCTCACCTGTTGAGTCTATGAAGGGGATGGCAGAGCAGTCCAAAACCACTGTGTGGAAATCCAGTTCTCTCTTGACGAGTCCAATAACAACCTCTCCATTGTTTTTATCCCCATTTGCCTTGGACTGTTTCAGGGACAACACTTTGGCCTTCTTCTCCTCCTTTTTCCTCTTAGTCATCTCTAAGAAAGGTTCAACTCCGACAGCTTTGTAGAGAGATTTGAGGAATACGTCCTTGTTGGCGTAATACAGTGGAGACTGGAAACGGAAGACCTGAACCCGGGTTGGCGGCATGAGATTCTTGTACTCGCCCATGTCCTCGTAAAGATCGGTGTCTTTGGCCCGGCCCAAGAGAGCGACCTGACGTCAGACATCAGAATAGATTAGTAAAGGCTCATAAATTGTGTTTCTCTGTAGCCATAAATGTTTGCATCAGCTTTTAAAAACCATCAGCATCAAGCCATTTACTCACCTTCGGGTTCTGGATCTTAAAGATGACACAGATCATGGAAAAGACTATTCCCACCAAGAGGCCCAGCTCCACACTAATCAGAGCCGTGGCTGACATAGTGACCAGCCACACGATGGCGTCGTTCCGGCTGGCGCGCCACTTTGCCGGGACGTCTTTGAATTTCCTCAGTGCCCCCCGAAGGCTGACAATGATGATACAGGCAAGAACACACTTCTGGAGATCATAAAAGTATGGTGCGAAGAAGAGGAGGACAAGAAGGACAACCAGGGCGCTGATCAAACTCGATACCTGACAGGGGAGCAGAGATGTTGATAGTGAGAACCTGCCACAAAGGTAACACGAACAGGTAGCCACAGGGAAATCTCAAGGGATATTTATTGAAGAAATTTTCTCATGTGGGGACTTGGGCTAGAAACAATCTCGGGACTATTCCTTGTGCCTGAATCTTTAAAACAGAGAAAATGAAATAAAATAATAAAAAGAAAAGTTTATGACCATTTCAGTCTGTGTAGGTTCTCATTCATCCGGGTCATGGTTGTCTTGGGTGCTTGAGTTGAAGGCATTGGAACTTCTTTTGGTTTTTGAAGACCTGTCTTCTGAACGCTGTCTTCAGTTCTAAAAACTTGGTGGGGGTGTCCAAGGTATTTTATCTCTGGTAGGGTTGTTGGACCTGACATGTGACCACCCTCAAGGTACAACCAGACCCTACCAGAAGTTAAATATCTGGGACTCCCCACCAAATGTTTAGAACTGAAGAAGCCTTTTGGATGAGAGGTGAAATGTCCTCAAAAACCAAAGGAAGTAAAGATACTTTTCTACTGTTTCAAAAGTATGAAGTTCACCTGTGTCTGGCAGCCTGTCGAGTCCTTCACCATGGTTTTTGCCAGCGCTGCACTGGTGGTGAAACAGTGGAAGAAGGAAGGGATAATGTTGCAGCAGCCGATGGCCAGCATCTCTTGGTTAGGACGAACTCTGTAACCATTTTTCTTAGCAAACATCTCGGACAGCGACACCGTGAACGCAAAACTGCAAGACAAAATTTCAAGATGTGAAATAATCTTTACCTGTCATGAAACCATATCTCTTTTTAGACCAAATACGAACATACATTATTAGTGTAATTGCTTAGTATCCAAGAATCATTCAACAACTAGCAAGCAGTCAAACTGAGAACCTAAATTAAAGCTAAATTTCTGACCATTCAATTGGCAAATTTTATTGAGAAGGAGACACCCCTAATTATAATTTCTGTTGTCACTGGTGGATTGTCAGTTCTATAACGCATGGGATGTTTGCTGTTTAGCTTTTTACCTTGGCTTTTCCATGTAGGCATGTGAAAGGGCAAGGAGCTCCCAAAAAACAGCCATACCGCCAAATATAACTTACTGCAAATGGGAATTAAGTTTTTTGACTGTAGTGGTCCAGAACAATATTTCTGCTCCCATTAATATTTAATGGGTGAAAGACTCAATTGCTGATCTCTTTAACTGTTTCAAGAAGTATTAAAGGCCACTTGATGAGTGCCTACCATTTTCCAGATGTCTGACTTTTCTTCTTCTTCTTTTTCAACATTTTAATTAGGGTAATTGGCTGTAATTGTAAGTACTTTATTTACATAAATGCAGTCAGATTGCAATCTGGACAGTGATTTCACAAAATAGTAATGCGGCTACTGAACTGCAGCCCAGATAAGTGACATGTTAATTCAAAGCAATTATCTTCATAGATTTGATTACATTACCTAATTACTGCCAGAGGAATAGCATCCAGTGCCACCCGTGGCATCAGACTGAAGCTGGGCACCTGGGGAGGGATGAAACCTGTGGGGATGTGACCTGAAACACTGGAGCTATAACGGCTGTTCAGCTGTCCATAATGGCTTGCCAGCGTGGCTCCTGCCACGACTACAAGCTCTGTAGGCAATGGGATTTTTAGACGGTCCTTGTAACGCTCCTGGATCTCTTTGCCTGCCACTGTAATTCAAAATTCTGTGTTATTCCATTATAAAAACATTAGAATTGAAATGTACTCAAGACCAGTAACAAAACACTGGACTTCATACAGAAAATTCATGGCATTATTATTTTTTTTTTAATCCAATCCAATATTTTTGGATACTTTTTGGATGCCTTCTTCCATGTCATTCTAGGGAATTTAGTAAATAATTCCTTGAAGCCCATGCAGGTGAGGCAGCTACCTAAAACAGAGATGCAAATGGCGCTCGTGATGAGGTCACAGAGGTTGGTCTTAAGAATGTTGGCGAAGATGTTAATCCAGGTGATGGCGACGGTACCGTAGCCTTGCTGACGGGGAATCTTCAGACCCAATAGATATTTAGCCTGCACGGTCAGAATAGTGAAAGATGCTCCAGTTGCAAAACCATCCAACATCGGAGATGAAAGGAACACGGAGATGAAGCCGAGCCGGAACACGGCCATCAGGATCTGGTGAGGCGAGATAGACGATGGATGTGAATGAGAACCACTTATCTCATGAAATATCCGAGGAGAGATTTTTTTACAAATATCTTTGCTTAAATTTTACACAGTAGCGTGACATTTTTCAAAAAACTATTGGATGAATGGCCATGAAACATACCTAGATGTCCTGAATTTCTGGCTGAAACTGGTGATCTCTAAACTTTTAATCGAGCACCATCATCAGGTTGTCCAATAGTTTGGTTTGGGACAAAATTTTGCAATAAATACAGTATATACCTTAACTTTATATACTAAGACAGTGAACATATGATACATTTCCTTGATAACTGTGACCAGCATTTACAGCAACACTGGCCATAAAGTTTGTAGCTTGTTTTAGGACCATGGCATATCAAGATGACGATCGGCCGTTGGGAATGTCTGCGGGTGTCACCATAGTCTGTTTGGTGCTTCCTAGTGACAATTTTGTCGCTACTTGTTTGCATTTTTTTCTGCCGACCAAATGGTGATTTGACTGAGAGAGATCACTAATTGGCGGTTTAGCTCGGTAGAATAGAGTTGGAAGTGAGGAAAAGGCAAAGCTCCTTGAGCCTCCAGCAGTGCAATTTGTTATTTCAACCATTCTTATCAGCCATATCAAGCCAGTGAGTGAGAATAATAAACAAATGCTGTTTTGTTTACAGTTTTTATCTCCACAGATACGTCCTTTCCCTTAGTGCACATCCATTTTATTTCATGTGTTAGAATAATGCTGATGTACTGATAAATGTACTGTAGATGTTGATTTACCTGATAGATGCCAGCGAGGAAGGTTTTTTTTGGACACCCATTAACTCCACACTGTGCAGTTTACCAGCTGTTATATTAGTGCCCATTGTGGCATTGAACACACCGGGGTCAGACGCTGTGGGGTCGTCGTTGAGATCAAAACCTGCCAGGAGCAGCTCCTTATCCACCACCTGCGGGCAAGAAGAAACCAGGAATATGTGGCCACAATACTTTGATGCAAAGATCCACAATGTGCCCCAATATGTGATGTATTACCTGCCCGACCATAAGGCTCATGAGACTGAAGATCCCCACAGAGACATGTCTGGATGTCCCCATGAGGAAGTAGATGATGTTGGCGTAAAATGAGGTGTACAAGCCATAGATGGGCTCCACTCCTGCCAGCAAGCAGTAGGCAATGGCCTGTGGTACCAAGATGATACCAACGATCATGCCCGACATTACATCGCCACAGACGTACTCTCTGAGCTTGTACTTGGGCAGCCAGCGCACCACAGGGAACAATCCAGTCAGCGTGGATCGGACCCTGGGCACGGAGCACGTCACTCCCTGCTTCAGCTTGGACTTGAGCACTGAAACTGTTTGTGGCCGATGGCGAACCTGCCGCTCCAGGAGAGGCAGCCGATCCGGTTTGGTCTCTAAGACCTTGGCGACCTCCTCCATGGTCTCAGGATGGAGAAAGGAGGGGATAACGAGGTTAGCTGTACTCCTGGGAGAGAGGACAGGGAGGGCAGACAGGAGAACAATAACACCCATAATCAGTGGAGATTACTTCAGTCACTTGATAAGCTTTTGACATGTCATCCTGAGAAGTTATATTCACACTAACCATGTTTGACTTCTGGGCCATAAACGGTGCTAACTTTTAACCTGGTTTAAGTGATCAAGAATTCAGAGAGGTGAGAACCAACCAGACATTGACCCCAAACACAGCGGATTATGTTCTGGGTAAGAGACTGATTTTAACATGTCATTTATTACATGGCTGGCGATAATGTACACTCGTGCATTACTGCCATCATCAGTAAGTGCACGATCAGTGTGAAACAGTGTACATCAATGTGTATTGGGACACCTGTGTCCAGCATGATGGCTTCCACACATTAGACAGGACACCTTAAAGTTATTTCTTATTGCCATAATTATCACCTGCACACCTTTTGTATCTTTGAATGCAAAAACCCAAACATAAACAACTCGCCGTAATTTATCTACCATTAGCTCAATTAGCAGAGGAGCTAGTGATCCTGGCTTGAGTGTGCCAGGACTGTGACCTCGGCTCGTGGGGGAATCACAACAAATAACATGATGAACGTGGCTGGAGATCGGACCGGGACCACACACAGTCTCACTTGAATAAAATGTTTTTAACGATAATTTAACCAACTGATTAGGTTAGCCTTATTTTGGTCAAAGAGAGAAACCTAAAATCAGAAGGGGAACGGTTATATTTTTCTGTTTATTAAGAATATTTACTTTTGGACATTTTGTGAGTTTGTTAAGTTTGATTTTAAGGCTAACTGCTCATCTCCCAGCTGAGACTGGGCTTGGCTGTCAGACTGTGAACTCCAGAGGCGCAAAATGGTGTCATGACGGCCTGAGGCTAGCTGTTAGTATGCTAACTCTAGTTGATATGTTTGTAACAGAACACATAGAAGGATTTTTTTGTTTTTTTGTTGCATATTTGTCTTATCTGTTAAAAATTTAGACATTTCTGACACAACGTCATGGTTGATAACGCTTTTAATCTAAAATCATTAGCATATAATACAAAGTTGTGGAATGAGATCATCTCTTAAACAATAATTATACCAAATTTCTCTTTAACCCATTTCAATTTCGCATTTAAATGACCAATTTCTGCTTAGCCCCGCCTAATTTAAGCACCCCCCCTTCCCTCAAAGAAACTGAAACTAATCAGGTTTTTGTTTTGTTTTTGTTTTTGATTTGTTGAGTGATACTTTATAAAGATGGGTGATATTTAATGATTGACATTTGACCATTATATTCAACTGAGACAGCTGAGTGGGGATGACCTCGGCCATCTTTGCTTATGATCGAACAGATGCCAGCATTTGTTTTCACAAAAACTCAGTCATTTCTACTTTAAAAAAAGTTCTTTCTGTGCATTAAATTTTGACCTAAGCCACAGTTCAAAAAGCCTTTCAGTTGTACCTGACGTCCTAAACACGTTCAGTGGCTTTACACAGAGAATTACGCCTTGAATAAGCTACACGGTACGTAGATTACACCGTTAAATTTGTGATTTGTGGGTCGTAGAAGGTCTTCTGGAAAGGTTAGTTGTTTTTCAGTAGCAGCTGTATCTCAGCTGAGATAACCCCGTCACAGAAACACCATAAATGACAAGGCCGTCGCGGCAACACGGATACTGTGCTGTGATTTGGACTTCCTGCGACAGTGACAGCAACTCTAATGGGCTGATGGGTCGAGGGGATAAACAGCAGTGAGGTGACTTTTGATGATGTTTCATGGTGTCGATTGGCTTCTTGGTTTTTGTCATCACAAATGCCACAGTTTCCAAGCAGGACAGTGTGGAAATAACCGTTATAATAAACAAAAAGAGTCCATGTTTAAGGCCATGTGTTCCCTATAACGTTTCCCAACAGTTAAAAGAGACTTTAGTAGCTTTAGAGGTTCAGTAGACATAGTGTCTCTGAAAGAGACAAGAACTGTCCATCTACACGAGGTTTTCCCTCAAGCAGAGAAACAAAGACGGCTGATTAAGTGCTGAACATGACAGGAATTACGCTGAGGAACGCATGGAGCAAACAGATTTAATTTACTTGACTGTCAACGCTCGACAGAACAGAAGACAACTGATTAAAGCTGCTTCTAATCAATCTTCTCCGTCTTTCATCATGTGATATAAAAGCTCCTCTGTCACTGTTTAGAAATGACCTGAGAGCCTCCCTGGGGGGTTGGAAGGAGGGTCGCCTCTCACAGACAACTGAAATCTTTTCTCTACAGTCTAGTTACGAGTCTGAAGTGGTGAAACAGACAAAAAAATGACTTATCAAAAAATGCTTAGATAGTATTTGTTGGGTTATTTTTCATCATTTTTTAACATATTTTTTAAGCTTTTGCAGTCAGAGAATCAGAGAATAGGGTATGTATTACCCTGAATCCTGATACAATATTGTGTCTTTTCTTGACCTTGAGGGTGTGTCCACTGTCTTAATTACTAATGTCTCTGGCAATGATTTTAAAACACAACCATAAAGATACATGACATAACCAAACAGCTGAGAGTTCAGCCACGGCAAGCGAGGAAAACTCGAGAGTGTGAGAGTCAGAGAGAGCCCAACACTTTTTCTTTAAAAAGAAAAGAGAAAGAAAATCATCATCCAAACCAACAGTCAGGGGGTGAATTTACATTGGTTTGACATTACAAACATAACAATCAGGGCTGGAAACAGTGACAGTGTGCAAATCAAAGCTGCATTAAACAGTCTTACCCATCCAAATACAATTTATGCAACATATAAGAGACAGCAAATGATTATAGAAGGATTCAAATATCACCGGAAACTGCAGGATTAATTATGGAGCCTGTAGTTCTTAAGTTGCTTTTTTTCTCCAGGCAGAATGAACCCAAACGGTGATAAAACTCACCTGCAGAGACAAACAGGATCACCACTCTGATGTGTCTGTAATAAGCTCTAACTTCTTCTCTGTCGAACAGCCACAGATCCGAGTGTGATCTGCATAAATAGTGCGATAAGAACAGCCCTTTGCTCACCAGCACACTCTGTCCCCATTGGCTCATTCCCCAAATGTGGGTGGGGCTTTTGTCATCATATGCACCAGAGGAGAGGTGCTTCATGTGTGCATGAGGGTTTTACAGCACCTCGGTGTCAGTGTGGCCCATCAGAGACTGCGGCCTGCAATCGCGTACATGGGGTCAAAACGGGTCGCAGGTCAGCGAGTTGCGCTGTTTAAACTCATCCCACACAAAAAGAGCGAATCACGTCGCAAACACGAAATAGGCTGCCTGCTCGAGACGCAGCACTCACACACAGGTATTAGACCTCAGTTGAGTCTGTGTGCCAACAGTGGAGTAATCAATGGTTTAAGCACACACACAAGTATTAGACCAGTCTGTTTGCCAACAGTGGAGTCGGGTGAAAGGTCTGTGTCAGGTTTAATTCATCATATAAGTTTATATTTGTAAAGTTGTCAATACTGTCACATTTGTAACATGCTGTCATTTTATAACTAAATGCTCTGAAGTTAAAGTCAGGTAGAACATAGCTTGCTGCTCTCATTCAAATTAATCTTGATAAAATCTTCAAAGGAATAGTTTGTTTGTTATCTACTGACCCAAATGCATCTGGAAATTTGCTTGAAGTTGACCAACATAAGCAGTCAACATCGTGGCTGAGGAATTTTGCTTCTGCAATCCACCAATGACATTCTCCAAAAAACAAATCGTGACAGCCTGGGTCTTCTATGTAGAAAACCTGAGGAACCATGTGAAATTTACCATTGATGCATCAACTTGTAAGTCCTCTTCTCCCTGGGAATCCGTGTCTGGTTCAAACATGTTTGGCTGGATGGTGTTAGAACTTGCCCCACTGCAACGTGTAGTAGACTAGTTTAACGCTACAGTATGTAACTTCTTTAAAATTAACATTTGTCATAATTGCTAAAAGTGATCATGACTTCTTGACAGTAATACAATGGACAGATCTGTGCAAAAGGCCAGCTCCTCTGGCCCCACCTACTGCTTCTAACACTGTTTGTGGAAACACGTCACTTCCTAGACGAATGTCAATCATTTCTCGATTGTTTCAAGACACAAAAATAACCTCAAAGTTGAAGAGAAACACATGGAAAGACACCAATTTACTAGAAGAGTAGACTAATCCCCATTCTCGTGCACGGCAGCCTTCTCCTGAAGGAGGCAGAGCGAGAGTGCAGCTCGTTCAACTCTGCAGCCTAAATGCTCCTCTCTGCTCTCAAACTAACCAACTGCAGCTTTAAAAGTCGGAATATGATGAGCTCAGAACAATTCAGCTTATACGTATTGGAACCAGAGAAGAGGAGGTGCTACTTTTACAATGTCGACTACAGTTCGATGCACCACAGTGCACCAAGTTTCGATCTTCAAAAGTCATCAGGATTCGTTCCTTTGGTTTTCTTAGCAGAAGACCTGGGCTGTCAGGATTAGTTTTTCGGAAACTGTTACTGATGGACTGCAGAATGAAAGCAGAGATCCTCAGCCATGATTTTTATCCTTATTTCAGTCAGCCACTTATTTCAGATGTGTCGTAATTCTTAAAAAAAACACCACCTGAACATACAGACAAGATCAGAAACAGGATTTTCATCGGAGGCGGTCTTTATCTGACAGTAGATATCACCACAGAGACACAAAAAGGCTATTTGTGGGAGGAGCCAGTGTTCTCCATAATCAACCCTCACCTAAAATAGGGATAAATTAGCTGCCGAGCTAATGTCAATTAAAACCAGCGTTCATTTCTCTCTCGTCTCATGAGTGTCCAGTAAAAACCTGGACACGACTGTCCTTAGTAATGAGACCGTGCTGTGACATCACAGAGTGTTGGCTGAGAAGGACGTTTTTAAAGTAACTGGACACATTTCAGCATTGAAAATGGCTCTGACAGTTGGAGCACAGGAGGCCCTTTATCACTAATAAAACTGTGACTTTGTGGTATTTCTGAATAAACAGGTCTAAAACACTGTCTGAGACTAAAGTGTGTCTGTGTATATGTGGATTCCTCCCTTTGTGCATTACGTGCTGCACTGAAAGGCATCATTGTCAGCGCGATGCCACAGGCATGCAGGCTTCAACACATCCAGATTTTTGGGGAGTTTTCTTTGGACTCACCCAGAAAGACGGAGCAGCTTGAATGCAAAAGGGAGGCAGCGCCGGCCGTCCCTCCCCAACCGTGCACCTCAGCATCCACCATCAGTCCGTCCTCCTCCCTGCCTCGTCCACTCCGCTGCTCGCCGGCTGCTCAACGCTTCTTCCTGCTTCCTTCTGCAAAGCATGATGGGAACAGGACCCCCGCTCCCGTCGCCAATCCCAGCTCGTTCCTGTCGCCGGGTTGAAGCCAAGCAGAGGGGGGAGGGGAGACAGGAGACAGAGGGAGGGAGGGAGGAGGGATTGTATTAGTATTGGATGGTGGTAACCATAGTGACTAAGCTCCTGCTCTGTGTGTGTGTGTGTTTGGGCGACATCCTTGTGCAACCCTCTCTGACGTTTCCCTTTGGTCCATTTGGCGTTTTTCACTGTTTTCCTTCAGTCTTTCACTTCCACGCAGGACATCTTGACGTTAGGGTACCTGTGTTATTTTTGTGGTGTTGATGTAAATAAAAAATGTATCCCACTGGACAAAGCACAAGCAAAGTATGAAAATGTCATCATCATTTTGACAACATGTCCACTGCAATGCATACTGATGTTTCTAGGGAACACTAAAATGTGACGGACATTATTCACGTCAGCTGCTCTGTCTCATCATTTATCATGATGCTCGTTGTGTTTTTAGTTGGACTATTTGTATTAGCAGGTCAATCATAAACACGATTCAAAGGCCAAGCAGTTTTTTTTTCATATTAATGTTATAATTATTAATTTTATATTTTTATTTCTTTACTCAATTTTAGTATTATGTTAACGACCATGTCAGATGTAATTTTCCTTTTATTATATCATTTTATACAATTAATTATTAAAGTAAGTATTAAGTATTAAAATTGTGACAAAAATATCAGTATCTTATTATAATGAATGACTTTGTGGTTGTCCATCACTAGTTAACAACCGATAAATGTCACCGGCTAATATCTGACTCATTCCATGACTACAAAAAACAGTAGATAGACAAAAATTGATAAATGGAAGGTAGTGATGCTGTAACGGTGATTTTTTTTTTTTTTTCAAGAAGTGCTTAACTTATCAGAGATGGGCTTTAACTTACAAAAGGTCGATTGATTAAAAATCACAAACCTGGCACTGATATTGATGAGCAGAGTCGATTATTGTTCATAAATCAGCTACGGCCTGATGTCTTTTAGAGTTCGGAGACGGACAGGGGGGTGTCCTGCACTTTGTGCCCCACGGAGAACCGAGCATCGGTTTCGTTTGTCATGTCTGGATGTAGAGCGAAGTGACATATCTGTCCTCACTCCTTGTATGTAGCATCTCTGTTCCCAATCACAAACCAGCTGCTGTTTGACGTTATTATGTTCATTTAGCACTTTTCACCTCTAGTTTTATACTTTTTTTTTAACCATTTTGTCACCTCTTTCTGTTAATAAGGAGCTGTAACTAACCGCTATCGACCTTTTTTTTTTTTTTAACGTCCAGCGGCTGTTCGTGTACTCGTGTCGGCGGGGCGGGAACTTTGAAGGCGGCTAACCGAGTTCAACATCTTTGCTAATTATCCGGCAACTTAAATCAAATGTTGGTTGATTTGGACTTTGTCACTCAAACAGCCAGAATGAAGAAGTTTTAAAGGTAGGAACTGACTTATAATAACAGCGGTTATTGATTGTTTCCTGTAATATTCTTGTGACTGAGTGGACAAAACGTGTGTCCAGATAAGTGTAAACTAGCATTTTTTAGCCCCAGTTTCAGTTTCTTGTCTTGCAGGACTTCATGTATGTTGTGCTGCAATGTGAATCTCTAAGTGATCTATCATCATCTTGTACAAATTTCAACGTCCTCTGTCACTATTTTAACACCGGGGCATTAGGGAGCATCCTGGTTACTTATTTGCAGTTTATTGAAATACAATGAGTACACCAAGAGCCATTTGACGTACTACTTCCTCTTTACTTCACTGTTGATGGAGAAATGAGCAGGCGAGCAGATCTGAAGAAAATGCAATGTGAAGCCAATTTTTTTTGATGGGGCTGAAAACTGGTTAAAATTGATCGTCTATATATGATAGAGAACTGACTTTCTTTAACTGTCCACTCACATGTCTGTTAGCACAGCGGTTAAATCAGATCCTGTCTGTTGGTGACAGTTGGTACATGTTGGTATTAACCTACTAACAACCAAAAACACCGTAATTATACTGCATATATTTAAGTTATTTTAGTTGTGTTTTACTGGTGGGGCAAAAAATTATTAAATTATTATTATTAAGTAGTAAGTATGTATGTAAGTTAAGTAATTTCTATGGGAAGATCAGAATTTTCTTTTCCCCGTATCGATAAATTTATCTATTTATTTATTTATTTTTCCCGATGTCCCATTTCTGGAAAAAACAGCTGAGGTCCTCTGTTTTATTCTGTTGTCTCTAGAAGTGACAGAATCACAATACAAATTGCGATACATTTGATACATTCGGGGCAAAATCATTTCATCCCAGCCCGACTGTATATAATTAGCTGCTAAAACCAAGATTTTAATAATAACGTCAAATTGAATGACTGATTTAGCATTTTTTTCTCAGTTTTATTGTCTTTCAGCTCATTGTTTGGGTTTACTCTCAGGGTTGTTTTCAGACTTAGCTGACTGCTATTAAATAATAGTAACAATAATTAAAATCACAAATAGAAAAAACTTAATGCTGCCTGCTCAGCAGCAAGTTAGCAACTAGCCGGCGAACAGTGAAAAATGTAGCAGCTAATTACTCAATATTACATCTTCACAGCTTTAATTAAACTTCAATAATACGTAGTGTGATTGCAACCAACATTAAAGGTGGTTTTGTTCTTTATGAAACATCACAGTGCTGCTGCTACAGCTACACAATTCCAACTTTTTTTTACTTTACTCAGGTTAGTAAAATGTCAATTTAGGGCTCAGACCATATGCTTTTGTCCCGATAGAATCAAATCACAGTATCTGGGTCACAATTTGATTTCTGTTGCGATTCACATTTTTTGTGGTTTTCTGTTTTTTATTAAAGAAAGACAAAAGTTAAATCACTTCTAGAGACAATAAATCATATATTTCCAAAAACAATTCACATCAGTCAGTCAGCCATTTTCCGCTTTCGGCTGCTCTCGGCACAACTTTCTCTGTTTTTTTGAGGGCAGGTATGTCTCGTCATTGCCATCTGTAGAAATATATCAATTCTGCGAAGGAAAACCTCTTTTTAAAATCGAAATGTAAAAGAAAAACACACAATAATACCACTGATTTTTTTTTTCTGCCCCCTTCTGTCAAATGCTGAAATGTGGACATTTTAAAAAAGTTGGTTTGTTCAGTCTTGGACTTCACGATTAGAGACAAACTCACATGACAAAGTGGAAAATGAAGAAGGGAAGTTTTCATCTGAACTCCATCTTCTGCATGAGAGCTGAGGTAGCTGATAAAACTCGCTGGTTTAGGACCAATTTTTTCGGGCTTTTGGATTTGAAATGTGCCTGTTGCTCAAATGGAAACATACATATTGTAGTGTGACATTCTAGGCGCTGCTCTGTGTTTATGATTTTGCATTTATGTATTGATATTAATTCTGAATGATAAGCATTAAAAACAACACCTGAGGGAGCTGCTGAGACAAAAGGAGATTTGTATGAATTAGGTTTGTTTTAAAGTGTAACATTTTAGGTGACGAGGCCTCTAAAAGCCAAACACGCATCCTGATAACTCCTCCGTTAACCTTCTCATGAGTAACCAGCGTCCTCCCGCAGAAACTTATTAACTCCCTGAGTTGGAAAACCGCTCGCCTGTCAGGAATGTAAATGTTTACAGGGGATTAGCCGCACCAGCGGAAAAGTCGTGCTCACAAACTGTCGGTTAACGTTAAAGTCCCGGTTCACACGTGGTGACTTAAACAGTGCAGGACATCAGGTATCCGTTCGCCAAACTTCAGTCATGTCAGTGGGCATGTATTAAAATTTCATGATGAATCGATTAACCTTTTCCTCTATAAATAGTCATTTCATAGATTTGAGAGGTCAAAGTAACGTCTGTAAATAAAAACTATAAAAGTAGCAAATCCTGACATTTAAGAAGCAGGAACTGCAGATTTTTGATGCTCAAAGCAAGTTAAAACGATTATTCAGGCCCCTTATTTCGTCCTCCACGCTCCAAAACATAAATATACACGCAGCTTAAAGACACCACAGCTTACATGTGCAGAAATAAAGTGTTTCTGAAAGGTTAAAACACCGACTCTGATAAATGGAGCACGGTTCTGCCTCGGAACAAGTTTGACTTCAAATGTAACATCAGTGTGACCCTGTTGTGATGATCCAGGACCATGTTGTCCCGTTTTTGTACAACACTTTCTTAGAGAAAACAGAGAAATAATCATATTTTAGTTAACAGTCAAGCATGTAAATATCAGACTGTAGTCAGGCAGAACTGTTTTTTAACTGCGTAAACCAACAGGACAGGATTTTAGTGCAGGAACACATTTTTAACAGTATTCTTTCTATCATTTCTCATTTTGCTCAGTGAAGTGACCAGAAGCAGGAATCAAAGGTCAGCTAAATATCCGGAGGACGCCAACGCTTTAAATACACTTATGCAATGAAGCAGTGGGAGAAAAGATCTCACTTGTTTCCGGGCTGTTTGCCTCTATTTTAGTCTGTGTAACGTTTAAACTTTTAACAATAAAAAGGTTCGGTGAAGACAAACCGAGTGGAGAGAAACTGCAGAAATGTGGCACTATGCTACAGTTTAGTTAACGGGACGTTTCCACAGCAGATATTTTGTCCCACAACAGGATGAATCCTGGCGTTAGAGTTAGATATGAGTGAGTGTTTCAGTGAGCCGTGACAGACTTGATCTAATCCAGCCGTCAATAATTATATCAATTACATGTGTGCATTTGACAGTGACATGTAAAATGTGGGTGGCACAGCGGTGCAGTGGTTAGCACTGTCGCCTCACAGCAAGAAGGTCCTGGGTTCGATTCCGGGTCAGGACGTTTCTGTGTTGAGTTTGCATGTTCTCCCTGTGTCTGCGTGGGTTTTCTCCGGGTACTCCGGCTTCCTCCCACATTCCAAAAACATGCAAATCTGGGGGTTAGTAGGTTAATTGGTCTCTCTAAATTGCCCGTAGGTGTGAATGTGAGTGTGGATGGTTGTTTGTCTCTATATGTCAGCCCTGCGATGAACTGGGGACTCGTCCAGGGTGTACCCCGCCTTCGCCCCAAGATGCTGAGATAGGCTCCAGCCCCCCCTGCGACCCCTAACGGGATAAGCGGTAGAAAATGAATGAATGTATGTAAAATGTGTTCTGGGATGTTGTTCCTCTGCTTAAACTCTCTCTACAGTGAGAAGTCTAAATCAACCAGGCAGAGTCAAACTGAAAAACAAACAAAGCAGCTGTAGTTGTGTACTGACATCTAGTGGTAGTTTTAATGACTGCTTTCTGCTTTATCTCCCGTCGTCATGATTTTCAAGTATTTTTCTGGCAATAATAAACTTAAGAATCAAAACTAAAAGTAAATTTACCTCATTTTAAAAAAACAGGACAGTTTACAAAATAAACTACATAGAAAAACACAATGAAAGTCACAAGTTTAAGAAATAGACGTTCCAACCAGTGTTTTCACAGCTGGGACAGGTAGTGTGTAATGCTTTACATTTAATAAAACCATTTCATTTTTAGAGTCTTTAAGAAGGAAAATAAATTTATTGATTAGATTCCTTAAGGCAGCTTTGAAAATCAATGACTCATGTCACCACAAACTTCTCAGCGTTCCATCATTTGTGTCATTGAGGCATCATCAGAATCTACCTGCCTTGCTTTTCTGTAGTTTGACCACAAGTAGGCAGTATAGAGTGTTGAATGTCCTGCTGAGACACCTTCACTCCATTTGCACACTTGCTCTTATGAAAGCATGTTTGCTTCTGCATACATGGCGCACAATGGCCTATAAGTGTTGCCATCATCATAAATGTTATTTGTTCTGTGGTAAAATGTCCAAGATATAAGGTGTTGAGTTGTAATCCAAGCAGAAATAATCTGTTAAAACTACAAAAATAACTCTCTGATGGTCAGAACATTTTCTTTCAATGGTGTCTTCAGTCACCACATCTGACTTCTTCTCCCAGTCCCTCGACTCGTGCGTCACGTTGATAAAAGTTCAGGTCTTAGGAGAGGTTGTGGGGGGAGAAATGTGGTTGCAGTCTGCAGAATAGAGTAAATATTGAACATATAATCCTGCCGTGGTTTTACTGCTTTCAAATGACATCACCAGCACAAGATCAAGTCAGCTCAACATTTGAGCACAAGTGCTTTACAGAATATATGAAGACAAAGACAGGGAACTCACAATGTCATTGTTTTTAATATAGGTTGGGGCAAACCAATAAAAATCAGCTACTACTGTGGCTCTCCCCAGCTGTGCTGCTGGACTGACCTCCGGGGACAGTAATGGATCCACTACTGTTTGGCACAAAGTTGGTTTGAGAAGGACCAGAAAGGTTAATTTCATGCTCTTTAATCAGTGTTTTCATTTTGTTTAAAGATTTGAAGACTGAGCGGTTTCTGATGACGAGCTGCCAGCAGCTCCTCTGAGCTTTTCTATGGGAACCATAACAAATGTGGTCACTCGTTTGATAATGAGACTGACCTCTTATCATCAGCACAGAGTCCTAAATCCCCTCAGAGGTTTTATTAAAAAAAAAAAAAAAAAAAATGTAGAATCACATTTTCAGACCCATCACAGGAGATTTTTGTGAGAGCATTCAATTCGGCCCGATTCACACGAGAACCAACAGCTGCAGGACTTAACTTCCAGCGGCCCATAGAAGGATAAAAAACTGGACCTGTGTCTCGGGGGGTTAAAAATAATTCAGGGTTCCTGTGTTAACTAATCTCAGAACCAAGATGCCTTCAGACAAACGCAGGTCCAATTCTGGCACTGCTGACAAAGTTACCAGATCTTCATGCTTGAGACGGAACGTAAACCAACAGGGATTCTGCTGGACTCGGTGAGAATCGAGAGGGCTCACGGAATAACGAATTCCTCCTCTGGACTTCTCCCGATTGGTTAATGGCCAGCAGACTCTGGGTTTAGCTCAATCAACCCAGTAAATCAGCTGAGAGATTGTTTTCAGTGGCGGAGAGAATGATGGGGATAATCACATCTGCTGTTAAACAAACAGGCGTCCTGACGAGGGGCTCTGTGTGTGATTACCGCCTGCTGCGGCCAACAGCAACAGAGGCTTGTTAAAATGTGTTCAGGCCCACACAGGACGCTCCTGTTGTTTTATTTAAGACAGGAGCACGTCACAGAGCTTAAGCGATGACGTGTTAACCATCAACTGGACGTGTGTGAACGCCAAAATAGTCACCTGCCTTCCTGGAAGGTCAGAAAAATGTGTTCTCTGAGGAAAAGTGCCTTTACAGTTGATCGTATTTGACAGGTGCTGGGGTACAGGTCTCAAAACTGAGATGTTTGATGTGATCACCAAATTAATTTGGGGGGTTATGATATAGCACGAAGAACATACTTTTAAGTAATTTTTTTTATTGTGGGTCTGTAAAGTGATGAATAAAAACATTGACTGATTTTTACTGATCTAAATGTGCAGTTAAATACTTCAAAAGTGGGATGAGTACGATTACTACCTGCACACTTGCTCTCTAGGCGTTTAAACAATCCACTCAACTCACGATGGGATTAATGATGCTGGTTTCACGATAACAAAGTTAAATTTAAGACAAAGTATAAATGTAAAATTGATTATTTCTATGATGAAGAGGACAAAATGCTGTGATCAAGAAAGATTTCAATCGTGACATTTATTGTTTGCACTAAATTGTTCGTTTCAAATAAAATATATATATCCATT
>KV751375.1:3041390-3079908 GCA_001698575.1 Mola mola | reverse complement strand
AAGAAACCAGGGTATCTGTAATACTCTACTTCTCAAACTTTGTCTACCTTTAGAAAACTGAATTCAGTTCACTTCCACCGCGCGTATTTATTTTTCAGTGATGATGTCAAAGATTTCGGTCCAGATTGATCACTGACACAGGAAATGTGCGGTTTCGTCCCTCCTCTGTGCATAGATGAATCCAAAATATCCAGATGCGAGCATTGCCGACTCCGTTTGGAGGAAGAGTCTGCTCCGTAGTGATCAGTAGTGGTGTGGAGCTGTGGTGTCGGGACGGGATCGGCTGGCAATCATGACCTTTCAGCCCCTTCTTAAAGCAATAATTCCCTAATTAAAACCAAACTGATCAAAAAAATGGGCCATCTTGGACTTCTTTGGTTCCTTAGATGTCCAGAAGTATCACTGATAGCACTGTAGTAAAATGTGGGCTGTGTGTGTGCGTAAGGCTGTTTGCTAACTACTACAGAGATAAAATTTAATGTTCCAAGCTTGTTGATGTGCCACCAAGCTACCAAAAACAAATGAATAATTTCTTGCCGGTTGAGTGAGCCGGACCAATATTACTCTTGATTTGATAGATCTGACATAATTTAGTCATTTTGTGTCTCTCTGTTTGTAGGGTTTCCATGCCGGGAACTAAAATCTGCAGCTCAGAAATGAATCCTTTTCCACCAAATCACTGCAAATTTCTCTATTTATTTATCATCTCCGTCACATGAAATAAAGATGAAACACAGGGCACATTGGACTATTTAAAGTCGTCACCTTGTAACAAGACATTCCTCCATCCCGGCATGTTTAAAGCTGAAGGTTCGGCTCGATGAGTTCACAGAAAATGCTGATTTCAGTGTTGACTGTAGGCGGCTGAGTGTCCTTCACGCCTCGGCGTGTCGATCTCCCGACTGACAGACGCAGTGAGGTGCGCAGAGATGAGATATGTAAACAGAGCAGCACACATTATGAAAGACACGGTTTGAATCTGCTTTTTGAATGGAGTCGCTAAGTGCTGCCACATGCTGTAACCACGCAGTTGGCCACAAATGGAATCTTTCTGCCGTTTGTTAGGAAAAATAAATAAAATGTTGTGAGAACGTGATGAGTTTCGTGGAAAATTTTGAAAGAACTGAGTGATAAAATTGAGAATTTGTTAATTGTGTTAGGGGTGACAACAGGGTTCCTCCGGGGTTTCAGTTAGTTGTGATTTGTTCTTCTAGTGGATCGAATCAAATGTTTTCCAAGCCTTATCTGTTATATTGACCAGATTGATTTCTAAATTCAAGACTCTGGACAGATTTTCAGACCAACCAATAATCATCCGAACATTCTGAATTTTCAGAATGTTCAAATATTCGGAAGTCATGACCCATCCCTACCACAGACGACAGGAATCCAGCCTTGTCGTGGTGGTTTCCAGCTGCAGCTTCAGACTCACGTGCATTTGACCGGTGAAATCTAAAAGAATAATGTTTTCAGAGCGTATTACAGCTGCTGTATCTGAACGTTTCTTGTTTAGGGCTCGTGAAGTGCTGCTGTGCTGCCACACAGACTGAATCCGCAGCACCACTTCAGGCAGGTTATAAGTCGGACTGTGTGATTTTGAAAGGCTTAAATTCAGCCGTGGAATCATCTTACTTTCCTTTGTGAGCTTTGTTGATCAGATGAGTCAGGTGTCGTCTAGCTTGACTTCTCATGCAGGGACTTTGAAAGTTGTGTAGTCTGAACTCGGCGTTATTGGCCACGGCTCGGAGAAGGTGCACACAGATAGTGAGGCGGGTCGACTGTGGGTGGTTTACATGTGGTTTTGACAGTCGGGAGTTTACAACTATAAGGGGCTACATCCCCTCCCCCGAACCACTGACTAAATGCAGATTTTTTTCTGATATCAATCGACCGAGAATTCACAAACTTACACAATTTACACTGCGTGTAACAGCATGATGTCAACCCAAAGGAGTTTCTGTGCAATGCTCAGCGATTGATGGTTTATGACGTATTCCACCACAAACTTCTAAATTCCATCTTCATCCTTTGGTTTTTAATAAAACTGAATATGAATAGAATAAAAACATCACTTCCAGCAGTTACATCGATGTTGGTAGAAGGTAAAAATACAAACTTCTGTACAATAAAGTGAGCTTTAACGAGGCCTGCAGTCACCTGAGTGACCAGCTCTGTTTCTCCTCCACAACACGATGCCCAAATATGCCAGTTTTCCACCAAGAGAACCAGAGTTTGGTTTCTTGTCTGCCGTAGTTTTCTGACCTCGTCCTCACGTCACCTGATCCAGATGTTCTACTGAGAATGAAGGTTTCAGAAGGAGAGGACACCCGGAAACGTGTGTCAGTCCACAGGCACAAGTGCGACCAGAGCGTCAATATGTGGACCAAATGTCCGATTTGACCCTCTGACGGTCAGATTACCCTGGACAGCGTCACATGTAACAGCGATGATGAAGGATCACACGCTCCTCAGTTCACAGTAGACTGCTGAGATCACAGAGGGCTCTAAAACTGATTCCACATCAGCTGAGGATGTGACAGCTCCGCCGTCCTCATAGAGGTCTCAAAGAGTCCTGGGACTCCCGCTCGGTGGCCAGTATCGTCTGTCCGTTATCGCTGTAGCTCCGGTTTGGCAGGAATGACAACCTGGAAAAGAGACGGAGACTTTAATTTGGTCTAAACTTTAAGCTTTTGTACATATATTCACCCCCATTTTGAATATAATTTTATTCAACATTACCCTTTCATAGTCACAGTACATCTCTATGAATTATCTTTAAGGTGTCAGCGTCGTTTACCATTCCCCCCACAGCCCTCATCTGTATCCTTTTAACACAATGTTTTAATACAGAACAAAAACAAAGCAGAAATTAAATTATTGTATATTTAAAGAAAAGAATGGATTACACTGCTGCGTGACCTTTCATTACAAGAGCTCAGTAAGGAAGGTGGATGGCACACTATTTTGTGAGTTTTGTTGCTGGTCAGGATTAGCATTTTCTAGATTAAATTATATATTACAGAATTTATTTTAAGAAGGTCCGTCATAGTATATCGAGCTTTTTCTATTGTCTAACATGCCAGTTGTCCCAATTAACCAGTTAAACTGACGCACGGTATCCATGCTAACAGAGATTTACACAGACACCCTGTGCAAACCAACAGTGCAAGATTCCTCAGGGTCCAACTCGCAGACCTGCTGGAAAACACCTTGAATGTGCTGCACCAAAGATGACATCAGAAAAGGCAGGTCAGAGGGCTTTCTGCAGACTTACATAACAAAGTCAAAGTGTCACCTTAACCCTTAGAGGTCTGAGGTGATGGAGTCACGCTCTGATATTTTCGTAAATTTCAGCAACATCAAACACAGTGTTCCAAATTTTTTCTTATTTTTATTTTCAGCACAAACTCAGCTACTATAATATGGAAGCAGTATGTGTGTCATGTTTGTATTTTTTCTGTAAATTAACTGAAAACATAGATATTGTGAAAAGTAATTCTGATTATAAGCACGAAAAACAGTAAAGACACACACTAGGACATTGTGATGAATTCTTTTGGTCATCCAAAGTGGCTGCACAGGGTCTTAAATTGACCCATTCAGCTTATTGATAGGGACAAGTTTACAGCTTTAAAGTTATACATGTCAGTATTGTTTGTCTTGAACCAGGCATCAGATCAGAGCGCAGCTGCTGCATTGCATGCGATGCACCTTGATGTGCTGCTCGCTGCGTCATCAGCTCGTTATCTCTGTCACTGTCTGTGAGGCGACGTGTCACACGCGTTGCCATTTACACGATAACACCGGCATAACCATGGACCTCTGAGGGCTACGTTGGATCAGCTGATACCTCGCAGTAACAGATCACGATTCGTTGTGGCCCATCTCCAAAATCTCTCTCCCAATCTGTGCAGCCATTTCTTCCTATCAAAGAATATGTGATAAAATGTTACAACCAGGGATGTATAACAGAGACGTCTTAGCTTGGAGATTCTTTCTGAAGTGTTTGGTAACTATGGTAACTAGGGTTAGGTCGTGACGTAGTAAAAAAAAAAAAAAAAATGATACATATTAATCTTTCCTAAATTAATGTTCTAAATTAATCCTAATTTGAAGAAGGTAACAACTATGCTAATGCTATGCTATTTTCAAAGTGGCCACCAAATGCCAAAAATATCACACGCAATTGAACTAAAAAGCCCTGTGGCTGTCCGTTACATAGAGTTTCTTAGAGTACAATAAACACTAATAAAAGCTGTCCAACAGTGGCAGGAATTGCACTGATAATACTTATTATGAAACAATTAAACATGTGATTTTGGTGTGACAGGTGTTGTAGGAAAGGTCCAGTTCTGCTGTGGCAGTCAGTCAGGGCACCAGGAAGGAGGGGACAGGACACGGCATGCACACAAACACACACAGATAGACATTTTATCATTTGTTTTTACAGTGACAGTGTATTTAGACAGCACAACTTTACAATAGAAAAAATACCTCACACAGCGAAAAGGAAAACGTTATTTAATGTTTTCACTCGTCTGTTTACAAATCAGCTGGACTGAGTGAAAGAAAATCTATCATAAAAATGTGGTTAGAATCCAAAAGAGAAATAAAGTCAATACTGGCCTTTTGATGGGCTGAGTTTTGCAATATGAGATCAGAATTATTAAAAATATTGTTTTATTAATAGTCATGAGCACCGACTGGAATCATTTGTGTATTTTTGCAGATGCAATTAAGAGTTTCTCTTGTTTCTTTCTTCCAGAGATTTCATCTTTATTTTAAAATCAGTGGCTGACAGTCAAAAAACATGCATATCCAACATTTGAGACTTTGGACTGTTGTTGAAAAAGCTTAAGATATAAATTTAAAATCTAAAAGGATTACCTGAAAAATGCTGCTCATGATGGTTCAGACACACTTTATCATTAACAATTAATCGTTTTAAAATGATGAAATATTACTGGTTGATGCGTTTTCAGTGTTAGACAGCTTTGGTTAAAGTTTAAATTAATGAATTTAACCTTAACCAGTAACCAAAAACCTTCATTTAGTCCTTTACTGAGGACGATGTTGCAGACTGTAGGCGCTCATGAGCAAGGCACTACCATAAAACACAGACACCCACTTAAGCAAACACACATACCTGACTGGAAGTCCGGGTTAATTCCATCTGGTAAATCCCTGAATATGTCTTATCAGGCCCGTCATTACAATGAAAACACACACACACACACACACCATGTGTCCCATGTGTCCCATGTGTAGGCATATCGAAGAGAGTTGACAGAGGAAATATGAACATAAATGTACTTGAATTTCTGCTCCTCTGCTGTCCAAACAAAGTTCTGTCTGTCCGTCCATCACACAGAGGCTGTTCCCCATGTTGGTTGGTGGCTCTTGATGGCTCAGCATTGGTGCAACGTGTGAACCGTTCAGGAACCAGTTTGCTTTTCCACAGACGTGAGAGCCACCGTAGCGTCACCTCATTACGACATCATGTGCCACTCACTTGCATGTTTACGGCGCTTTGGCATCCAAACACGAAAGGCTGTCTTCCTCGCACATATAATAATACAAATCCTTCTCACAGTTGATCTGTCCTTAATAAGACAGCTTCACCCTAATGAGTCTCTTTAGAGTCAAGTGCAAAATAAGCCTTATCTTCATTTATCAATTTTATTTTGTTTAACAGAAACTCTCTGATAGATTCCTCTGCAAAGCCCTGCTTATCCCCCGAGATGTTACCCTCTTTTGCCGTTGTACACATAAAGATGAAAATCACATCAAGTCATTAATCATAAATTCCTGCCTATATTTAACATGAATTCATCTTCTGCATCCCGCAGCCCAAGAGACTTCGTATGACCCCAGACGACTTCTGATGTAGTCACGGAACTGTTCGTAGGCAAAACACGAGCATGTTATGCTTAAATCTGATCTGTGATCAGATGTTTTCACTGTGCATCAGAGGCCGGGCCTAATATGGCACTTCAAACATATGCTCAATAAATAGGAGTCCAATGCACTGCACATGTCCTCCCCCCGACGTTTAGTGTGGGAGTCTCAACCTTTCAGGACCTAAAGCCCACTTATTATTATCAAATGATGTTAAAGCTTCCTCAATAATTTAGCAAAAATATTATTCTTGTTGTAATCAAGGTTATATTCAGCCAGCACATGCTTTGCAGCTGTTAGTGGCACAGGGTTTTCTTCAACATTCAACTGTTCATATCAAAAATCATTTTTAGCATGGCATCTTTGGAACTGTTAGCCAGCTGTGGCAGATGGGTCCTGTTTTGGGTCCTGTTTTAGCCAGTGGCTAGCAACATCAGCTCCATGTGTGCTCGCCTGCCGTGTAGGCATCATAACGAACTGTTCTTTCCATCAGACAGTAACTCTGAAGTCTTTATGGAGTGGAAACGGAACAACTAATCATGCTTTCGTCAGTGTAGAACCAGCTGAAACTAAATCTTTTGCTTCACATTAGACGTGGTCTCCTGTGGTTTCTATATGTTTGAATTTGGATTCTGCTTTTTCTACAGTAGCCCAGAATGGACATTTTATCCCGTGTAGGAGACATTGAACCCCCCTCCTAACCCCGGAGGGGAGAGGAGAGTTGGGTACCCCGAGGGTTTGATCCGTTTGTCAATCCCAGCCTGACTGTTTGAACCTGTCGATCGAAGCGCACATCAAGAAGCTACACATGCAGAATGAGATCGAGGACGTCTTGATGTGATTTTTCAAGAGATGCTGTGGTAATGAGGGCACATTAACTGACAGCAGACATTTCAGATAAGGTTTTTCTAAACACTATTTATTGTTTTATTTATTCCCCGGACAGTTGTTTGTGTACATTGGCTGTTTTGATTGCTTCAGGCTATAAATATTTCTTCTGATGGACCATTCCTACTGAGATATATAGATAAACCACAAAGTTTTTGCATTCTTTTAAACAACAACAAAAAAATAATCAAGAATACGTATTTGTCCTCTTACAAATTGAGCTGTTTATCCATAGTTTTGGTGTGAGTTGCTCAGTTTTAGAGATGTCCGCCTTCTCTGTGGGCACTTTCACTTAAGTATTCTCATTACTTTACGAATGAGTTATTGACCACTCGCAATTTAAAAATAAAAAAAAACAAACTAAATAACAAACACAAGCAGGACCAATGTTGATTCAGCTCGTTTTTCCAGTCGGACACGGACCTCCTTGATTTACTTAAAAGTGGGCTACGGGCCTGTCAGAGAACATTACTATCGTGTAGGACAGCGGTCTTCAAATCTCAGTTCTGAATGAAATGACGAGTGAGGGTAACGCTGCTGTCTTCCTACATCTTTTCTGCTCATAGCTGTTGCTCAGGTAGCTCAGGTGTCATCACAAGGACGTGTTCTAACAGAGCTAGCAAATGTCCCACCTGGTTTCTCTTGGAGCTTTAAGTGCACGTGGTTAAGCATCAAACTAGTATTTCTTTGCAAGTTTATTGCAACATACACTATCTAGCACTGCATGTTGTTATCACTATAATATCATTGAGTAGTAAAACATCACTCAAATAATTATGTCCAGAATCGTGTCATCCCCGTTTATAATAAGATACTACAAAAACTCACTGCCTGGCGGTAATATGGACTGAGGTGGTTGATGTGGTCGTGTGATTGGTAGAAATCTTATTTATTTCAAAGCTGTAGGGCCATATTTTGTACTAAACTCTGGGTAACAGAAGTTCTTAAATGTATGGGGTTCAAATTGTTGATATACAGCTTGTCTTTATATGAAAAAGCAGGAATACAGGTGAAGATTAAAGTTTGAATATCATCTATGATAGTGACCTTGACCTTCACCTATGACCTCCAAGATCTAATCAGTTCATCCTTGAGTCAGAGATGACATTTGGGCGAAGTTTGAAGAATAAATAATCATGCCAAGAATGCTATTAGATACGTTGAACACTTCATCAAATCAATCTTAGCCTGCAGTGTTCTTGCAGGTCTTTTTTGGGAGTAAATATCTTGTTGCTGTCCAGCACCATGAAAAATCTCCCTCTATCGTTTCTCCCCCTGCTGCATCACAACAAAGACAAAAGCTCCCCTGTTTCCTTCCCACGTCACTTGTCTCCAAACATCGCCCCATCTCTAACGTGACTGTACGAGAGATGGACGTGAGATAGAGGAAAGGATTGTGTTCCTTTCAATTTGAGCTAATATCTTCCAGGGGCATTAAATAATGAAATTTCACTCTTATCTCTTCGCTTCGGGAGCTGAGCTAGTGAGGAGGGAGATAACGGTGTTTTTTCCCACAGGAGCGCTGTGGATGCAGCGCTGCGTTAGAATGACTGCTGACTGCATTCTGGGAATCCTGAACACAGTTATTCAATGAAATATATCAAAACATTTAATCAACGGCCCATTTTTCTGCCGTTACACCTCGTCTCACATGAGCAGAAAGAAGTAAAAGATGATGCCTGGACTGTTCCAGAACTCAGGGGAAACTCAGTGGCTAATTGGCAGAGTGAATTCAATCGGACGGTCTGAAATCTGGGCCAGCGAGGCTTCAGTGTTCCCAGGCCAGCAAATATGTTGGACGGATCAACTGGGAGTCGAAGGACGCAACCTGAGAGCTGAAACCCAAATATGCTGGGATTAGACCACACGCGAATGGGTGAAAGTCGGGGAAGGGTTTGTGGCGAATATAAACCTCGCCTGTTACTTCTGCCTGATGTCTCTCAGCGGCAATCTGCCCACCATCCTCCTCCTCCTCTTCCTCCATTGCTACATGCTTTCCCTCATGTTGCTTCAGGGGCCACAGCGGCGCTGGTTAAAGCTGCCTAACCACCACCAATTGTGTCAGTTTTTTAATATCCAATATCATAAAATTCCCTACAACATACGCTCTTTTTTTTTACTGTGAGCTCATATTTCGGCTGTCTACCAGACTGTGGTATTAGTATTTGTTTTGGGTAATTGTGATTTTCAGGTCAAGGCCATTCGGTGTGAGCAAGAGCACACGCTGGCAAAACATAATGGGTAGAACATGCACCACAGAGCCAGCTGGTTCTGCCTATGTGATTACTTAGAAAATGACACCAGTTAGTTCCTTCTACGTTACTTTCTTCTGGATATACAGTATGTCCAAAACGTGTGTTTGACCTTTCGGTGACCTTAACCTTTGACATAGAAAGCCAAAATGACAAGAGTTGGACCTCTCTTTGTCAATCCATTCTTTAGAAATCGCCAAAAAAATGTTTTTGACTTGACCTTGAAATCCCCAAAGTTAATCATCTGTAGCCAGTGATGTCAGTTGTCAAAATGACACCAGCTGGACCTCTCTATGTCAATGAAACGATGAAAACAAATAGTTTTTGTGTAATCCTGCTAAAAATTAAACAGATAAACCAACAGATGGACACAGGTGAAAACATAATGATGTATTCACTCCATTTGTTTCCTCCACAACCGTCACAGTCCTGTTGCTAAGTTAGTCAGTCAAGGGTTGAAGCACCAAACTGAGCTCCGCTATGACTGGCAACTCCGGGGAAAGTCCAGCTGGGTCAAACCACTTTTTGACCCAGTGTTTCGTCTTCCTCCTCCTCAGTGGCTCCAGAGAAAACCCTGCGGTCACCACGAGGGCTAAACAACATGGACCCTGCGTGACATCCCTGCAATGGGTAAGCCTGCGTTCTTTTCCTCTACCAGGAAGATTGTGGCTGCTGTTTGTGTTCGGGGGGCCTTCAATGCTCGTCATGTATTAATACACATCAACTACATAGAGAGCAGTTGTACAGCTACAGTTTTTATGCCTCCGTGCCGGGACAGCCAGGACCCGAGGCATCATGTTGTAGAGGTTGTCCCTCCGCCCCGTGTACAAGTGTTTACGTACTGTACATCTGCCGTTTCAGGGCCACTCTTGTGAATTTTACCAAAACTCTTTGAGGGATTTTCCTCAGACTTTGCACAAAGGTCCACTCTGACTCAAGGACGAACTGCTTATATTTTAGAAGTCATAAGGTCAAAGGTCAAGGTCACTGTGACTTCAGATCTTGTGAGCACAATATCACAAGAATGCATTGAGAGATGTTTGTCAAATTTGGCACAAACCTACTTTCTGACTTAAGGGTGAATTGGTCACATTTTGACCGATGGAGGCCGCGCAGCCATTAATTGGTCAATTCCTAGTACAGTGTGCAAACGTCAACACAGCCTCTGTATTTTGATGTTAACTTGTCGCTGTCCTTACTAGCTAGGTGCACATGATCCAATGTGTTGTGTGAATGGTGAGTAAAAAATAACTGGTGCTGTGGTCATGATCCCTCTAACCAAAAGGTCTCCAACATTTGGTCACCAAAACTTATGTTAGGTCACGTCTGTTTTAATTTTCTGGATGAGCTGAACAGGCTTTGGTATTCCTGGAAAACATCTTGTTAATATTTTGGGATGTTTGTTCAGGATGTTTGGGATCTAGTTTTTAACTGAGATGCACCTGAGCTGACAGGTCACACACAGGAACAAGAAATGGTGTCCTCTGCTTTGATAATAAACAACACCAGCTTATAGCAGGGTGACTTGATTTTTTGTTTGTACTGACATGTTGGCCTGACGTTAAGAGTACACTTCAGCCCTCTTTACCTGCCTAACACAGATTTCCATTACCTGTCTCTGTTCCAGCGGTTAGACCAAACAAAAATGTGGAGGGCACAACAAAGTAGCTAAAAATAAATGACGTGAAAAGGTCTGATCGTTACGTTAATAGTTTATCGCATTTGTTTTATCATGTGTGGACTTAACATGCCAGACTCTCATTAAACTGAAGATGAAAACGACAGAGGAGGAATGAATTTGGCCAAAACCCCTCGACATCTTCTAACATCAAAACACGTTCTGAGAAACCCTAGACGCCCAACTCGAGTGTCTTTGCTTCTCAGAATAGATCCCCTTCAAAATTAAACGTGGCTTTGAAAAACAAACTCTGATACTAACCAACAGAAACAAGGTTGATATTATACTCCACGGATATGCAATTAACTGTCATGAGATTGGAGCATTTATTGTGGCTTTCGTATTCATTTTGAATTTATTAAATTGAATAGTTATTGGCTTATACCACTGCGCTTCAGCTCTGAGCCTCACCTAGTGGGCCGTGGAGGCGGTGCTGCCAATGCCGTAATAGCCGGAATAGCCGGAACTACCCTTTTAAATTTTGGTAATTTACAATTATTTTTGTATGTAAAGGTGCAAGAATTCTCATATTTAAATTAAAATTCATAGTTTAAATGAGCAGTTACATCTAAAAACATTTGCCCCAGCAAGCTAATGTTCACCCTGGCGCCATGACGAGATGTTTTTGTGATGTCATCACTCTGTGGGTTACAGCTTCAAAGCGTATGGCGAAGATAATGATGCTCAGCATGATTTTTCTGCTGAAATCCTGTCACAGCCCATTTTCTTTCCGTTTTACTGTCATTTATTTGGGCAAGTTGTCAAGTTTGAAGTCAGATGTGGGGCTTAAGTCCTCATTTTTTGTCCTCTGATCTTCCTCCACCCTCTTTGCCTATGACTGTTGTGCAGGTTTTGTGCAGCCATTTCTTGCCATAGTTTGACATTTAATTCATACCATCATCACCTTCTGACCAAAAACATGCACCTCTCAACGTCAAGCAGATACATACAATCACACGTACACGTCTTTGTCAGTCACTGAAACTTAAATATGAAAAACACAACTATCCAGATTCAAAGTTTTGGCAAAAGTTGAGAGTTAAACGCTGCCTGTAGCCAAAATCCGCCTGGAAAACAGCAGAAGAGCATCAGCGGTGATGGATAATGGTACATCTGGCAGCAGCGGAGGATTGATCCACATGATTTACAGATGGATCACGTCTTACATTTGTGAATGTATACAAGTTTCTGAGTGTGTTTTGGAAAAACACTGAAGAATCATGACGTGATAAAAGAGTTGTCACATGAATGCTGTTTGTGCTTAAGACAGTTTTAACTAGTTACATTCAAAAATTGGCATACAAACGTGGTAGGAAGTAGGAAACATCTGCCACAGCTTGTTAATGCCTGCCACAACTAGTGTTCTTTGGCTGTGGTGACACAAATTAAGTTTGTGAAACTGAAACCTGATGTGGGAGACAACCCTACGTAAGTAAAACCTCCAAACTGTGTGGACAGGAAATATGAACCTAGTTTACCAAGATATTTTTTGTGCGATTTAATTTATTTGAGGATGTTCTCCTTAAAAAAAATTGCTGACAATCAGGAAGGGGTCTAAAGTTACAAAGGATATAAAATTTTAAGAGCATTTGCTGAAGGAAATGTCATAATGTCAAAAAAAAAAAGGTTGTTTAAAGATGAAAATCAAGACGAAGCAGATGTAAGAATGTAAGAATTTTAATTCAAATCTTAATTTAGGTATTTTTAAAACATGTACTGTACATGTATTATAGCATTTTATATACTATATATTTGAGTGTATTGAGTGAGTATCTTCTGAAAACACCACCTAATAAAACAGCTCTGTGGAAGTCAAGTAATGATGATTTATCAAATCATTAAGTTAACTCAGATGATATATAACCATATAGACACTTTTCTCCAATGCTGTATCTTAACAGTGCACTTTCGAGATCAATCTGTGACCCATTTTGATGACTTACTCTTGAGTTAAGAAGAACTTTGAATGTCCTCCTACATGCTGCTCCTGAAGCAACAAGAGGAAAAACATTTTTTTTTTTTTTAAAACCAAATCTCTTTAAATGTCTGGTTGACTGGATGGCTTACAGCAAACAGAAAAATGTGAGAACTGCAGGAGAGGATGAATAATAAGTGTTCTTCCTCTCTTTGAGTGGCTGCACTGATTCCAACAAAGTGTGTGACTGCAGGCAGCAGAGAGCTGACCGGAGACAAGGACACATCATCAAATTTCCCTGAAAAGAAACACAGTTCGCTCAGAAGAGAACATCAGCTGCACGGTGAAAGACATATGAGACACGCTAATCACATTTGTCAGGAGAAGTCAACCTGTTCTACCTGGCCTCAGGTACAGCGAAACTACACCAAGTGCATCAATGCAGTTTTTTATAAAAATCAATACATACGTGATAATTAGCAGTGGACAACTCGGGATGCCTGAGGGTCAACGGGGAGTAGAGGACGTTTTATCCCATTTCATCTGCTGGTAAGGCGCCCTGGATTTGTTCACTGTTTCTATAGAAAGGGCACTTTATTACATTCTGTCCATGTTCTGTCGTTGGATTCATATTCATAACATCTCAACACCAGGAGGCGCCTCATGAGTTAACGAGGTAACACAGAGGAAGAATTAGACAGTCGGCAGAGTTATTTTTGTGCGTTATCTCATGCGTTCTAACCTTTGGCGTATATCAGTTAAAAGCATCCATTTAAAAACTTAAATACAAGAGATTTAAAGGTAAAAGAGAGAACAAAGCCTTCTTAGTTCCATGTTATATGGTTTAGTTTAGCTTAACATCCAAACAGGTTGGTTTGACAAGTTCAGATTTGTGACATACATGACAAAACTATTTTATGTACATTAAAAACATAAGTTTGCCTCATCCGCAGGTGTTTCTCTTCACCGCCTGGTCTTCGATCTGCAGTTATCACAGCACTGAGGGAACCTGTTGCTTTTCGTTTTGACAGTAGCCATGTGGCTAACTCTCTGTCTTTGAGACATTACGGGCAGTGCTAGCAGGAGGGACGCTGTGTGTTTCTACTTCCAGAGAGAACAAGATAAAGATAACTAGTTAAAATCATAAGAGTAAAAGAAAATACAGGAAACAAATACTAATGCATAAATAAAATCAATGCATTTCTGTGTCAGTCCAAGCCATCCTCTTTTCCTCCCTTGAGTTTTTACTTTACATCCCGACACTTCCAGCGACGGGATACTAGATGTCCTGTTCACACACACACACACAGTTTAAAGTTTTGGACTGACTTGAACTTGAAGTGAATTACGTTGCTGCTTTGCTGGTATTTGCTGCACAGACAGAGTTTAAATAAAAAACACATGATCGGAAGGGAGAAAACAAATGAACAAACAAATCCTGCCAATGCCTGAGCCTCATCCTGGGATTTGATATCGGCTCTGCACGACGCGCACGCTGACCACCGGTGTCTGCGTCGGATGGAAGCTGAGCCTTCATGTAGTCAGAATCGGACGCGAGGGAGTGATTTTCCTCGGTTGCGATGAGAGCAGAATGTGAAGTATATGATTCACCCGAAGCTGAAACGAGGTCAGCAGCCCCGGATTGACGGGCTCGTCCGACGTGACAGTTATAAAGTTCAACATGCACCTCGTCTCTCTGCTCGTTCTGCTCGCGAAGGAGACAATTAATAACAGGAATACTCATGTGACGTGACAGTAACCCCAAAACGCAAGGGGATTCTGGGTGGCAGAGGGTCGATGAGTACATGATTAGCAGCATTCACGCTTGGAAACTTAAGCAGAGCCAGAATCAGATTTGATTCGACTCTTTTGTTATCTGATATTTGTTTGGTAGATAAACTGCTAATCTGGTAAAAAAAAAGATGCATCAAAGCTGAGAGGTGTGGACAGTTTACAGCCTCGCTCATCTCCACCTGCAGCATTTATCATCTGGAAGCACGTTTTTCCAGCCGTCATGGCATCCAGAGGCTGCCCACGGAACCATGGGAAACTGGGACGGTGGAAGTGTTCCTCAGCCTCTCCGAGGTTCAGGAGTTCAGTGTCCGAGCGCCGACATGCTCGCCGCTGTTTTTTATCCCGCGCCCGGGCAGGCAGGCAGCTGAGGTGAAGTCCTGCAGCAGTTCAGGCTGAGGATCACTTTTTTGGACGATCCTGTCTGATGGGATACAGGACTACACGTCTTCCTGTTTGAGTCCTGATAAACACCGACATGCTTCTTGTTTTAATTGTTTTTCTGCTCCTCAGTTGTAAACGTTTTGAATCTGCACAAGTGTTATCTTGAGGGATTTTCTGCTCAGTCTAAACTTAGACAGGATAGGAATAACATCAACATCCCGTGTGTTTCACCACACAGATCTGATCATTCGGAGCTCGAGTCTCTTTTAACGCTCGTCCATGAATCTCAGTGAGAATTTGGGAAACACAATGAATTTATATTTAATTTTGATGTATTGAACAAAACAAGTGAATATCTGTACACAATAGTTTAAAGGTATTCTACATGACAGGATGCATGTTTTTTTTAAAATACTGTAAGACTACAAGCCGCAAAAAATGAATTCCATACAAAGTGTTGAATTAGCTCAGGGGAGACGTACTTAACAAGAACATGTATAAATCTTTTGAATCCTGTTAGAAAAGTGGCTAAAGCTTTAACGTTTAAAGTTTTGTGTGCAATAATCAACATTTTACATTATAAACGGATCGCATGACTGAATCTGACTGACTCTGCAGGCGCCTCGACTCAACAGAACAGTTTAGCATCTCTGAGCTCATAGTTTTGGATTTTGATCTGAGAACTTAACTGTTAAAACTTTTCATCATGAATAACGTCGGATAAACACTGTGACCAGAGTCAGTTTGCAGCTAAAGAGAGACATTCTCCCCTCAGGAGCAGCTAAATGACGGTGAAAGTTCGATTTGTTTTGGTGTGTAAATGTTCAAACTGGTTTGAAATAAAACCAGTCGCTCAGTCCAGAAGTTCAGATATTCTGAGTTTTAACACTAGATGTGTCACTCGGGTCAGCAGGTCTTCCATCGGAGCTCATGAATGGGAGTGTGGCAGCACCACAGTGTCCGAGGTCGCTCCCTATCCCACAATGAAGCCGTGAAAGGTAGTGCACCACGATGGTCGAATGAAGCTGTGCTTTCATACGCAGAAAGATCTTTTAAAAAGTCACCAGGCCTTTATTTAGAAATTATGTTTGTTTATCTTGTACTTACAAACATAATGCATTATTTTCATCTTTTCACCGACTCGTTCGTGTGGCAAGACACTTTCTAAAGTGATTTAAGACAAAGATTAATATGAGGCGGCGTTTCACAGTGAAGACGTCAGCGTCAATAGTTTGTTTTGTCTTTTGACAACAGGCACGGGACACAAATCCACATTTGTGGCTCAAAAATAAAGTTTCATGCGAGCAGAGCAGCAGAGATGTTGTTATTGATTATTGCAGGAAGACGCGCCAAGACAATATCTGGTCTTAATATGTGTGTATATAATAATACGTATCTGTCATGAAATCATGCTGGTGTTTATTATTAGAGGTTCACACTCCAGCTGATGTTGATCACATGTTTTAATTATGCGACGGTGATGACCTCATTATTGGCGCCAGAAAAACTATCGAGTGTCTGAAAGTTTTTATCGTTTTGTTGTTTTTCATTTGGCCAGTGGGTTGACTATACAGTAAATCTACACAGGGAAACCCTATATAAGAAGTCAGGAGTAGGGAGGTGATTTCAGACACGGCCCAGGACAAGAAAATATATGGAAGCAGCACCTGTTAGTGCTAAGCTAATCAGAATTAGCCACATGCTGCTAGCTCTCCCTACCTACACCTGAAACAAAGGTTTAGTTGGGTTGTAGGAAATTAAATACTTTAAGCTTGTAGAGAATGTCCAAATTATATATGTTAAACATTACACAAACATCCTTTATGGCTCATACCTGGACTCTAAACCAGAGGCATCACAAATGAGTTCAGCCATAATTAAATTTACCGTTTACACTAATTTTTCTCACTCAAAATGTAATTAATATTTTTGGGAAATCTGTAATAATATGTTTAATCCTTTACAGCATTATTTTGTACAGAATCTGTTTACATTTTCCAAGAAATTCATATCTGGCCATCACGTCCCAACGGCTCTAAGAAGGATAATATCAGCTCAGTCTGAGTTTGGAGTCAGTGAAACGACACCCAGAAGGTCATCAGAGGCCAAAACACAAAAAGGGAGCCAGCCTTTTGTCCGTCACAGAAAAGAGACGGCCCTAATTGGATTTCAGAGGGCTGATTAGTCCAGGTGGGTCCATTCTATGGTCCAATTTGTCACCAAGGAAACTGTGTTTCTATTCCAGAGGAGACACTGAGCGAGAGATGAGTTTCATTTCGCTGATGAATTCCCAGCGTCCAAACCGAGTGGAAAACCGAGGAGGAGGAGACGTGACGGGGAAACGGGAAGCGAGCAGGGTCATGTGAGATTATTGTTCTTTCCTTTAGCTTCTAGCTGTTTGTTTTTGAGCTACAGATCAAAAGGCCTGTTGTGCTTTTTCTTCTATTATCAGTCCTGTTTTTTTAAAAAAAAAAACCTTGGCAAAGAGAGAAACAGAGGATGAGAATCTCCTGGCTGAGTGAAAGAGAGCAGTGAGATGCCCAGCGGAGCAGCTGCATGATTGTTCTCATTCACACGGTTCCACACCTTCACACTGCAGGAGGTGTTTCAGCAGGGGGAGCGTTAATAATCCTTTAAACCATCCTCGCAGACAAGCGATCAGTCGTCATCCATAATCGCGATGAATTCCGACACCGTTCTATAAAAAACACCCAAAGGTTTACCAATAGCATGATTCTCTGTCATCAAATATCCTAAAACTCTTGAAGATTTAATACTGAATTAAAATAAGGCTTGTTTTTGGACCGCTCTTGTCAATCTCCTAAATACTGTTTTACTCAAGAAAAGGTTCGGGTTTTGACAAAAATCAATCAATAAATAGGCTCTCTAGCATTAAAATTCAGATTAAACCTAAACATTTGCTGGAGTGCACACACATCTACCTTTATGGAACAGCTGATAGGAACACCGTCTCTAGATTTCAGTAGAGCCTGAATACGAGCCTAGAGGAGGTGCATAAGTGTAATGATCTTCCTCAGACCACTTGTGAATACCACAGTATTCACAATATTATGGAATTTTTGCCCAGTGACATCAAAAATAAACTATATATCCCAGCTTTAATAGATTTGAAGAATAGAGAACTTTCAATTCATAATTCCTCAGTAAAAAGAAAGATCAAGAACTCAGCATAAAAAAAAAAATCAAATAAGTAAACTCTCCAAATAAATAAAAATTGATATTAGAAAGTAAAATTACTGACTCCAGCTTCATGCCTCCACAAACCACTTAGGCTGCATTTTCCATCCGTGCATATCCAAAACGTGCCTGTTCAGTATATAAAGATGGACGACATGAGAGCTCTCTAAAAGTGACACCAAAGCATCTTGTTCACCCTCCGGTGGTTGGCTGCAGTATAGGTCATGAGTCCCTACTCCTCATTTATATCAGGAAGGTCCAAACTAAAACCTGAAGAAAATTAAATATTTGTTTCTATGGTTCTTCTGATCTGTGGTTGGTTTTAATTAGTTGTTTGACACGATTCCGGCTTCATCGTCCATTTTTATTAAGCGATCTAGACTCATCGTATAGGTAGCGACTAATAAGAGCTATGAAGCTCAATATAAACAAAGAAGCTCCAAATTTTAAAAGAATTTGGGTTCGTCATACATACACAAGAACGATACAATCAACACTATTTCAGTAAAGTGTGATCACATTTAGTGTAGGAATTCTTAAAATCAGGTTAACAGCTTTCATGTGACCCACATAACACCTGGAATGATGGCACCTGGGCGGGCCCTTCCTGTTCTCAAGATCTGGGTCACATGCGGGTCACATGCGGGTCACGTGCGGGTCACAGCAGAGCCGCAGGTCAGCCGACGTCAGACCAAATGAACCGGAACTGGTCTAAAACTGGGCCACAGTTCACCACAGTTCTGGTTGACTCACTTGTGAAGTCACATGTGTAATGGTGTCAGTATCGTGCTGAGAGAGCGTTAGGTGTGTAGTAATGAAGCATGGACCGTGATACCATGAAAAAACTACGAAAGTCATCACTTACTCCAAAATACAAAGCCGAGCAGTTTGCGAATGACCTCTGCGCGTCAGCAATATACTGTTTTGCAAATTCTGTCAAGATACTGTCAACTGGAAACGTAAAGACCCGTGCAAAGACCACTTGCGGTCTAAAGTCCAGGTGAAAACAAGCAAAAGCAGCTTGCTGCTGCTAGCCGGGCCATCACGCCCCTTCAGACGACCACTGTTGTTAAAAACTAGTAAAACTACGTCCTTTGCTTCCTGTTACAAAACCCCGTTCTAAGACAGATGTTTTTATTCTCTCATGCGCAGCGAAAAGGAAATGTGGATTGTTTGGCAGTTTGTACGTGTATAAGCTCCCAACCTCACAAGTAAAAAGGGATTCTTTAATTTCATTAAGAAAAGATAATAAAATGTACACTATTTTGTCCTTTTTATCTGAGAATTAATCTCATTTTGTTAAAAAAGATCGGGATGAAAATCTTGTTGCGAATCACAAGTCGAGTGAATCGTTGCATCCATAATATCCAGATTCAGTTAATATTTAATATAAATTATCCAGTAAGTATGTTGTCATTTTTAGTTAACATGAAAACTTGATGCCCGTAAAACACAAGAAATCTCACGTTGTAAGATCTTTTAAAATAGTTTTGGAAAATAAAAGTGTTTCTATTCAGTTTTAGTATTTATTTTAGTATTCTGCAGCAAATATAATACACACAACAACAATATATATCTTAGCTCTTTTTAGGGGGGGTTAAATATGTTTAAATATTGATGGTAGATATGCAACAGATGTCAGTAATTGGGAAATCAAAGTTGGAATTAGGTGTTCTGCCTTTTTATAGTAGAGAACCACATCTTTCAGCTCAGTATTACTACGAGCAGTGAACAGGAATACTGTGAACCAGAGTTGTACAGCATCTCCTGAGTGGAGCAACACTGGGACCCACGAGGCAACGCGGCCGTATTTACTCAACAGCTTTAACCTCATTCAGATGGTCAAGATGTCCCTGCTGGCGGACACAACGCAAGTGTGTGTGATGACAAACATGTGTCGACTATCTACTGCTGGAGCCGTCAGTGTCCACAGCACATACGTGCATGTGTGTGTGTGTGTGTGTGGAAAACATCTCATTCACAGAGCAGGACTGTGCAGTGGACCGTCAGCAAAATGCTAACTTCATTGTTTAATTTTTTAAATTTTTATCCACAAAATTATACTAAGTTACAAATTAACGGTACATTTGAGAGAAAGAGCAGTTTTGTGTTCGACTAAATTTTATGCAGTTCTGACGATTCGACAATACAACAACTCATGATGCGATGAGATTCATAATACCGGTTTTCAAAAAACTGTTTTCTCACGATGTTTTAACAAAATGAGATTTAATACAAATTCTGAATGAAAATGTTTCTTTTTATTTCTAATCAGAAAAAAAGGACTAAAACACTGTAATTTTCATTTTCTTTATTAAATTAAAGTCTCCCTTTTCACTTTTTAAGGTAGGGAGATTATAAACTATGCACATTTCCTTTTCTTTGTGAATGAAAAAATAAAAACATCTTCTGTCTTTAAAACAACAGCTTTGACTGTGGTTTTAACTTGGAATAAAAGTGTTTTTACAAGGCGCATCAGCAGAAACATCCACTATGTCCCCCTGCTGTCTCAGACAAAACTACAAATTCAATTTAGTTTGAGTTGCACTCGTTTCCCCCGAGCCAGGCTGCAAATGCGCTCGTCAGTGTGCCCCTTAAGAGTTCGTCGCTCACACGGAGCTGACTGGAGCTTCTCACTGCGGTGCCGCTTAATATGCTTCATCATTCTTGGTGCGCGATTCATGTAGGTCAACACCTTCCATCCACCTATTTTCTACTGCCTATCCTTTGCAATAACAGACACCGTTTTTGTTTTGTCTTCCATTTTCAGTATTTCGGAAACCAAAATGCTGCCATGTCTCCGATGTGCAACAACGGGGCGTCCTCCAGTTGCATATCTTCACTGGCCGCCTCCATGTTTGCTACTGTTGTTTACAACTTGCTCGCTGTTATGTGCGTGTAAAGCAAGGCCACAGTAAACAGTCTGCAATTCATTTCACATCTGAACTGACTTGAAGCGCCACATATTTTCATCAGTTTTCAACCGGCTCACACGGCATCGTTACCCTACAGAGGGTCTTTATTTCTGGTACCCATTGATTCAGTTAATGTATTCTCAAAATGATTTCTAAACGTTTTGATGTTTTATTAGTTTTCTTTCTCAGTCAGCAGTAACTCTTTTCTCGGGAAAATCAACTTGCAGAGACAAGAAAATTGCAAAAGATGTCTTGTACGCAAGAGCATGACCACAAGCTATATTATCTTTGAAACAAAACAAGAGCAAAAGGTGAAATAAAATACCACAAGCAGTTTTGTGAAGCAAGCTGAGGGCAATTCGAAGTGTCTGGAAGATGAAAAATGGTGATATAACCACCACTGCTCATGAGGGAAAAATACTCAGTGCTTTAAAACAACACAGGAGCGTAAAGTATAAAATTTACTTAAGAGCGAAAACCCAGAACAAAACATTAGCGGAACAAATCTGATTGAACAGGTCCAAGTTTTACAAACTTCCTGATTTTAAAAACCGCAGAAAAACACCAAGATGAGCAGGTTCACCATTGGCCCACAGCAGACACACAGACACGTGATGTTTGACAAGATTCCTCAATATCTTCAGCTTCCAGCATCCTGCCGGCTGCAATCTGACCGTCTGCTTTCTGTCAGAGACAGATTTAAGACGGGACATCAGATCGGAGTTAAAACTGTTTGCCTAACTGTTTCCTACACTCACACACACATAGCAGAAAGGCTACTGGAGCAGATATGGATCCGCATGTTTCATGAGGGTACACATAGAACAATGAGGGAACTTGTTCCTGTGTTTCTGACATGTTAAGATTCCTCTCAAAATCAAAAATCTCTATTTATCCTTTTACCTGTCGAGCTCTTTATCCATGTAGATAATTTTGGTGCGAGCTGTTCAGTTTTTAGGATGTCAGCTGTAGAGATGTCCGACTTCTCCTCAATATAATGAACTGACACTCTCTTTGTGGCGCTCAGGGCACCAAAAGATGCATCTGAATAACTCAAAAGCCCTGTCTCTGTCCAGGAATCGTGACCCGTTTACTCAGGATAATCCAACCACCTTGTTGCAGGAACTGCTTTCTTTCTGTGTCACCACGCAGACGGAAGACTAAGGGGTTAGCTGACTCCAGGACTTCAAGAGTTTTAAAGTAAAGATATCAAGCATCTAAACAAAATGTAGGCGTGTTCCCAACCACATCATGAAACAGAAATATGTAAAAACATATAAAAATAAACATTCTATTGATGTAATCAAATAGTGTTTTATTATTGTAGTTCTTTATTGACATTAGCATAAAATAGTCATGCAGTGTAATGACAAATTGGTGGGTAAAAACAGTGGACATGCAACAATATAAAGTCTGATGTGAGTGACAAGTTCTGTCTATTCAGCGATTTTCCCGCCTTGCACATTTCACGTGACGGTTAATACTTCACGTACGTATGACTGAAGTCCACGATGGCTCGGTCTGCGCTCCAGAGGGTGGACGTGTGGATTGAGCTATTCAGAATCTGCAAACAGTAGTTAGCATGCAGGCTAGTGGGCTCCAATGTTTACCATTGCTTTGTTGCACCGTCAGCTGATGTCTCTCTTATTAGCTAATGTGGTTCATCTCGGAAATTGAGTTAGTGTCGCAGTAATCCAGATTTTGAATCCCAATTATGAAACTTGTTTTGATATAAATAAGGCAGCACAGATGAGTCTGCAAGCAGTTCTAGAGGTTAAAGAGTGGATCTGCAATCCTCTAACATGGCCATGTAATCCAGGCAAAGCATCCGTACTAATTTAGGTCTCAGCGCAGATTTCTACTTCTACTGTCTGGATTGGCTAATCGGGGTTAAATAATCCCTAAACTCCTCTCGTCAGAGCCCCGCACAAGCTAACTAGGCTTGCTAATGTTACAGGTCAGCCAAGGAGGACGCCGTCATTGTTAACATTCCGCCCAGTCAAGAGACGCTCATCCAAAACTCCTCCATAAACTGCTCACAACAAGGTCTGTGGATTATCTTCAGCAACCGAGACGTTGCTGTTGAGATTCTGTAATGTAAATTGAGCACCACAATTAAAGTGCCATCTTGTTCCGCTAGTGGAAAGAAAGCAGACATCTCTACATCTCCAAGAACTCACACCAAAACTCTCTGGATGGATTAACAGCACTACAAGAACACGCAAGGAGCAAAATATTTTTGGCCGATATGAGACGGCCTCACCTGCCCCTGCTTGTACAAATTATTAATTTATCAGCCGTGTGCGTGTCTGCAGCAGTCGAGTACTTGTGTTAAACAGCGCGGACACAAGCAGGTCACTACCTCCAGGAGTAGACAAACAAACACAGACATCAACTAATTCACCTCCATTAACGTCAATAAAAACAAAGTCATACGTTGTTATTCAATTAGGGACTGCGAGCTGATGAAAACGAAGTGGGGGAAACTTCAACCTGTCCCCGCTGACTCCTTTTGACCCTACAGAGTCCAAGTTAAAAGCACGAATGAACGAGATGAGATGACTCATCTGTCAAAGGAACCTTTACTGAACAAGAGGTGTCAGTTTTCTCAGCATGACGCTAACATGCAGCCTCCTGTTAAAAGAAGGTCAACAATGAAATAATTTCACACCCATTTATTGTTAATAACTGATGTTAAAACAAAACAGATCGGAAAAATAAACATTTAAACTCCCTTACATGACAGAACACATCTTTAGCATGCCCATAGGCCCACAATATTCTGCAGGCCTGCAGCAATCTGGATTGAGGTTCTGAATTTTAATCTTCAAACCGTAGATTAGATCGTATGTCCAGATGGGACAGGATATATATCTATACTTCAAAATGGTAGCACTGTTAAAGTCAGTTTAGTCCTGCACAGCTTCCTTTTTCAGAATCAAATGTTCCATCTGCAGAACCCCACACTTTGACCACTGAAGTGTGGAGAAGGCAGAACATGTTTGCATAGGTCATCCAGACATACGACACATGGCCTCAGTGGACAATAACCACTGATTTCAAATCACCATACATCATTCGCTTGTATAGGATGTAAGGATGAGCCAAGCTAAAATCTGTTTTTATTATCAAAATCGACTTCTAAATCATCTTCTTCTAAAAATTTGCCGTACATAATAAATGTAAATTCGCATGAAAAATCGATAAAAAAGTATTTCTATATATCAGTGATTGTGGGACGGAGACTGAACACAGCACCCAAGATGATCTAAGGCCAGTTTTGACAACAGGTGGCTTATGGAGTTTCCTGCCAGGCAGATAATCTGTTATTACTGCTGTTAGGCAGCTCACAAAACAGAAGTCTCTGCTAAACTCATCCTTGGTTCGCCAAGAGACAAGACTGGTAAGAAAACCATCCTGTTAGAGCCATCAAACCGGCCTCCATCGGGCATCGGTCCACCGATGTTCGGTCCCGCTCTGAGTCAGGCAGTCAGCTAGCCGGAGACATCCAACACTCCAGAATCACACGCGTAGATTAACGTTGGACCGACGACCGAAGCCAATCAAGTTTACATAGTGAAAGTCGCTTTTACGAGCTTTGCAACCCTCAAGAAAGGATTCATTTTGAAACACAAAGAATTTTAGCTATTCTGTTGGAATACAAATAGAAAATCTGTAAGAGCCGCGTGATTAATTTATCCAGTTCCTATTCAAGTTAAAGGGATGCTAAACTAGAAGGTGCAAGTCTGGCCACCGGCCACTTCTTTGAGCCCCACAGTGTGGAGGTACTTTAAAGAGTCCCTCCCTACCTGACCATTTTTACAGCAAACACATTAATGTGCAAAAGCAAAGAGCTCTCTGCTCTCCAAAACACTTCACCGCTCAACAGTGCATCAGTCCAATCCAGCAGCTCTTTGAGTGATCTCTGAACTTTAGAACAGACAAAGAACAAAATCCTCTTCTGGATTGTACAGTGAGGTGCGACAAACACAGACAAACAAACGGACCTATACGTAAACTCTGGTGATAGAAAGTGATGGAAACCTGACTCTTTTTGCAAGACGAATGAAATAATTTCATCCCTGAGGCCTCGAGTTCCTCTTTGAAAGGACAACACGCACACTCACTCTCTTCTAGACCCGTTTGCTGGCACTCGTGTCCACAACATTGTCAAACCTGCCACCGCTCATCATGGACAGGTGATCAAACAGCTGGGAAAACTAAGCCAGAGTGACAAAGATGAGCCTTTGTTGTGTGTTTACCTCAGTGCCATCGATGTCCCGTTGACTGACGCGGCCGAGCACGCTCTGTGGGTGCGTCCATAGGAGTAGCTCGCCTCCCGTGCGTACCGCTCGTCTCCACAGCAGAGAATCACCAGAAACGCCCTGCGAAACGCCCGGTTCAGAAAGGCATACAGGAAGGGGTTCAACCCTGAGTTAATGTACCCAAGCCAAAGCCACGCTGTCCACAGCTGCCAGGGCACCGAGTAGTGGATGAACGGGTCCACCACGTTGGTGATGAAGAATGGTGCCCAGCACAGGCAGAAACAACCCATTATGACCGCCAGCGTCTTTGCCGCCTTGGTCTCGATGCGCATGCGACTGTTAGATATGGGCGCCTGCTCCAAGGAAGCGGAGCACGTCATGGTGCTGAGGCGGTACTGCTCCTGTGGATCCGAGCAGGTGGATGACCTCGCAGGAATCATGGGAGTGGTCCCGGTGACAGGAGCGGAGCCGGCCCGCTGGAGGTTCTCGATCTGCCGCACGTGGGTCATGGCGGTGACGTAGATGCGCTGGTAGGCCAGGACCATGAGGGCAAGGGGGACGTAGAAGGCCACCGCAGAGCAGATAAGGGCGTACGGCCGGTTGACCAGAAACACGCAGCTGGTGTCGTTGGAGCCTCCTGCCGTGGCTCGCCGCTCCTCGATCTGGACAGGAGACAGACGTAAATAATGACTTATTTGGGTCCGTCCTTATGCTTTGGTTGTTTCACTGCTAAGAATTCAATGGTCGAATTACTACGTGATTATGTTCACTGCTTCGAGTTGGATTTTTAAGAGTTCTAGTCTATAAAATTGTAATTGTTACCAGCGAACTTCACACTGTGCTTGTACCACATGTTGTGTCCCTCTGATAATATTATAATATATAAGTTGTTTCCCTTTTAAAGTACTTTTTAACGTGTAACATGTAACATTGTTGATTGTTCAGTCATCAAATACCGACACTTTTGATTTCTCAGGTAAATCTTACAATGATTGAAGACGTCTTACAAATGGCTCCTCTAAAGCTGGTGTTTGCAACCTCTGGGAACCAGGAATGAGACTCTACAAAAGCAACTGTGCACCTCCTCTCCTCCCTGTTTCTGCTCTGTAGCTCTGCCGGTCTCAGGATAAGGCTGAAGGGATCATGGACCCTCGTTTTGAGGTGTCGGTCGTCCCTGTTTTTGGCTCTTTGTCGTGTATGCAGAGCAACTCATGATTGGTCAGAAGGTACCATAAAGGTAGTACAATTCATTAAAGTCTGAACACAGAGCCGAGAGGAGGACTCTAATCTTTTTCAGACCACTGGAATTACAATTCTCTTGAAGGTTATTATGGAAATTTTGCCCAGTAATGCCAAAAACAGACTATATGCCCCAACTTTAATACGAAACTATACATTTTTAGGAAATTCATTTCCTGTCCCAGAATCATGTCTATGCGACAGGTGCAGAATAAAGCAATATAGAAAAACACAGCATTTTGCGTGTGTTTATTTTTAGTTTTAGCAGTTTAGTGGGATTGGGCCCCAACAGCGTTGATTTATTAAGATGGGTGACCAACCAAATTAACCTACAGGTACAAATAAAGTAACCCGACTGAACTCAGCCTTCCGTAAGTGTAAAACTGGGGCTAAGGGGTAATTAGGCTTTTCAGCATTAAGACTGGCAGCTTGTCTGCCTCCAAACGTTCAACATGTTTTTACTTTTGTGTATAAAATAACATTTTAACCAGTAGTTATGACCAGTTGTCCCCTGTTGAAAAATATAAGCAAAACTCCTGCAGGTAAAGATGTGCCTGAAGCTGAAAAGCGAATTTTATCTTTCTCTGTTCGATAATTGCTGCTTCCCTGCATGTTCTGCATATCATAAACTGGTCATTTTGAGTAGCGGAGAAATAACATCCTGTCAACAATTTAAGGACACGAAGGAGCTGAGACTCGTTCTTCTGTGGAAATGTTGCAGACGCACCTCCCACTGGCCCGACGAACTAACGTATCGTTTAACGCAATTATTTAATTACTTCTTGTGGTTTTCTGACAGCTGGAGTGAGAACAAGTTCCAAACGATTCCCCCGTTGGTATGGAGCAGGAGTACAACGGGAACATTTTGAGGCATACGAGCATCCAGAGATGAGATAAACATACAGTCAAGACGTAAACTACTGAACTAAAACCTGACCAATACATGCTGACATTTACAGCTCTGTGCATTTTGGCCTGTGACGCGTGACTTTAAGACATCCTGCCCAAAAACAAAGGATGTCTGAAGGACAGGGAAGAGATGTGTATTTCATTAACTCCCGCGTGTGCCTCTGGGAATCCTGCAGCTCATTTTAAAGCGGCTCTGAAGTAAGCTCACGCCGAACCATATCCAAAGCAGCAGAAAACAGTCGCTGAAGCGCTTCCACTGGGGCTGGAGTTGTTTTGTGATCGCCGAATTACCTTGCTGTTGTTCGAGGGATTGGACAGGTTATTAGAAACAGAGAATATCAGGGTGGAGAGACTCTCTCTAGGCGTTGGAAGGAGGAATACGACCTCTTCGGTGTCTCACTGTGCAACATGCGCGGGGACACTTGGGTGATGGATTTCTTATCTGAGCCTGCGAGGACTCACAATGTCCTCGATGCCGATGGCGTTCCAGCTCTGCATGATGGGCAGGAAGGAGATGAAGGTGGGGATGAGCCAGCAGCCGCTGAGCATCGCCGCCACTCTGACTGGGGTCATCTTGTGTCTGTAGACCAGCGGCTGACAGCAAATAGCATAGTACCTGAAATAATACACACACAGAGGTATACTCACGTGCTGCAGTGTACAGAGTCGCACCGCAAAAACCAAACAGCAGCAATGTAAGTGTATTATGTAATAAGATATTTCTTTATTAGTCCCACAGTGGGGAAATTTGCTCTGTTGCAGCAGCAAAAAACAGAACAAGACATGACAAAATATAATACAAGCAATACAAATACTCCCAACAACCTTAGAAAACTCCACAAAAATATTCAATACCATTTACAAGATATTGCACTGTGGGGTGGTGGGAATTGCACACAATTACATTGATTCATACAAATTATCACTTTGAATGGCACAGAGGATCTTTTCCTGTCTATAATCTCTGCATTTCGACTAAAATGGACCTACTAAAAATGGAAAAGTCTTTCCTTCGCGCATGCAGACGAATCTGCCAAAACACCGGAAATGCGGCTAACTTTTTTAGCCTCAAATAACTAAACGGTCTAAATGGATGGTGATAATATGAACAAAGTAAACGGCAGCTCTCTATTGCTCAATACAAGTTTGTGGTCTCATCTAGAAAAGATTTTACTCATTCTGCCCTCATTGTGTGGTGTTTGCGGTTTGCAAGCACAACTAGATGTTTATTTTGCCTCTATCATGGTGTTGAGACCAAAGTTTCTAGATGAACTCTTTCTGGTACCTTATTGTATTGGACACTAACCAGCCTGCCAGCAGTGTCCATGTCGTTAACACTTGGAAACATAAGGAAATGTGTCTATGAAACACGCTGCATTGTTTCTTTGAATCCTCCGTAAACATCCTGGTACTGATACAAACCTGTCCAGGGCGATGCAGCAGAGGTGCAGGATGGACGCTGTGGTCAGCTGGACATCCAGAGACGTTCGGACCAGGCAGAAGATCTCTCCGTACCGCCAGCGGCCAGTGGTGAGCTCGATCGCAGCGAAGGGCATCACCACCACAGCAACCAGCAGGTCCGTGAACGCCAGCGACACAATAAAGTAGTTCGTCTTCTTCTTTCTAAGACCACAAAACGACAACAACGAGGCTAAATTTTCCATAAACGTCTTCAGGCAAAGATCAGTGCAGCAAAACTGCAATAGAATAATTTTCAAAATTTAGTAACTAAAGTTATCAGATACATGAGTTGAAGTAAAATGTCCAATATTTGCCGCCAAAATCAAGTGGCGTGGAGACATAAAGTAGCAGAGAATGGAATTATAAATATTTCACAGAAGGGAGGACTGGCTCACCGCAGATGTCGGTCCTTGCACAGGGCCACCATGACCAGCAGGTTTCCAAACACCGTCATCACGATGATGACGGAGAGGAAGACAGTGAGAACGATGGTCTCCAGCGAGCTCAGGAATTCCTCCTCCTGCTGTTCCTCCTGTTGTCGCTGTCCTGCGTTTAATAAGTCATCCAAAAAACTGGGAGGAAAAAAAAAATAAAATGTGAGCATTTTAAAACTGCTCATTAAGAAAATAATTTTTCTGCAAACTGGGACATTTTAAACTGACCGATTCTGTCAGAGCACAACTTGCTTTTAAACAGCAGAGAATGGCTCTGTTTCTCGAACTTGTGCGATGACATGTTGCTAACTGGTTGCATATTCTTGGATAATAACCTGCTTGGGCGTTCAATTCGAAGTGTTTCTGGACTGTGTCGCCATGGCCATTTTGTGACAAAGTTACTAAACTCGCCTTTGACAGACAGAACTCTTTCTAAAAGCATACAGCGCCCTCTGTTGGAAAATAAATAGCAATACAGACTCATTGTAATTATTCATATCAAGATTTATTCATCATAATGCGGCCCTTTGTTACATTTTTCGTGTAGGATGGGATTTTGACATGAACTTTGTGCCGGTTCAGGCCTGTTCTGGTGTAGCCAGGAGAGGTGTAACCCACGTTCACCCTCCCTAATCTGCTGCTTTCCCTGTAACACGCAGATCTGCTCACTTTGTCTTCAAACGCAGTGGATACAATCCTATCATATGTAACTCGTCAATCAAAAACGCCTCCTGGTGGCCAACCCTGATGCCAGAAAATGCTGAAAATCTAATCAGCTCTAGATCTCGTGGCTATCTACTGGTGTGCAAAAAAAAAAAATGAAGAGCCAGCCTCAAAAAAAATTGACATGAAGGATCTATGGATTCTTTTAACAGCCTGGATGTTTTTCTGATATAGAATTAATAAGTAATATAGTAAATAAATGAAAACAAGTTTTGAATAAATGGAATGAAACACTGTTTTGTGGGCAAATTACTTTTTAAATCAATTGAACCATAACCTGTTTTTTTTTATTTTGTTATTGTTGCCAATCTAAAAAATGATCAAATCCATGTGAAAATTGATCATTATCATCTTTACCGATCATAAGATAGACAGGAAACACGTGAACATGGAGTTTAGTATAAATACCCCAATTCGCAAATCATACTTGATTAAATGTGAACTTTGAATAGAATAAATAATCCAAAATGTAATGTTTGTTGTGGCAAGAAACGTACTTATTGTACAAACAGACGGCTGTGCCAATGTCTAGACAGCTGTTCGTGGAAGTCTGCAGCACTAAACTACAGATTTAACAAAACCTGGATGATGTCTTTTTTAGAGTCGTTAAGACAACAAATAAATTCACACGTTAAACGTATTTAGACACTTTGGAAAGAGACGACTCACACAGGCACGGTCGTAAAGTAGGGCTTGAGTGTGTGACTTACTGTGGAGGTGATGTGGCCATCACTGATCACCTGCACGGAGGTCAACAGACGGCGGCCCTCCTCACCCCATGATCCGGCCCTGTTCACACACACGGACAAGAATAGCGTCCACCCTACGTGAACAAACAGGATGGACTTCTCGATGTCAATCTTGTGGCAACATTAAGGCACCAAAAATGTGGTATTTGTATGTGGAATAAGCAGCTGAAACCACAGCTTGGAAGCGTGTGATATTTTTTCAGACCGGCGAGCAGCAGCTGCGTCTGCCAGATTCCATCAGCACGCTAGTTTGTCTGCGTAATGCAATCATAACACAAAGCTCTGGCGTGCACCACAGGGGAAATTCTCCTGTCCTATTCTCTTGTCTAGGCGTGTCAAAGGTCAGATATCGGAGGCTGGGGCGGATTCAGCAGGTCCCGTCTGAGCCTGCAGCCTGTATTTAACCTGGTAAATGAGGTGAACATATTGATTTTACCGACAACAGCCAGGGGTTGGGAGAGGAGTGATCAGCTTACGAAGAGCTGAGGGAGGCTAAAGGAAGATCTCACTGTCCAGCTGACCCACAGAGAGCCTCTGTCGGATCAATAACTTCTGATTCAGAGCAGCACACAGCTCCTCATGTTTTACCCACGTTCTTTAAAACTCAGTTTAAATGTGGCCGAAGGGACACAACGCACAGATATGAAGAAGGAAACTGTGTCGGGTTTAGTTAGGCTCTTTCTTATTGTACTTTGAAGGTGTACTTCCTGTCATTTCCTGTGATTTCACCTGTCTCTGATTAGTCTTCCCTCTGCCTGCCCACTTCCACTACGTTTGACTTCTTCACTGATTAGTTTCCTTCCCAATCAAAATTCACCAAAATTCAGATTAAAATCAGTATCAAATCCTACAAATACAATTAAAAAAACTCCTTATAAACACTTCATTCTGAATAAAACAAGTCCAAAGCGAATGAAATCGGTTGCTGAGGGGTGGAACAAACCAACGGTGGCTCTGCAAAGATTTTGTTTTAATAGAAACTCCTAAAAGCTGAACATAGAAAGCTGGAAAACAAGAATTAATGACTTATTCAAACAAATTAGAAGCCAGTGGGAAACTCTGAAAACCGCCAAGTATGAGACAAAATCCCACAAGAGCAAAAATGTATCTGACTCTACTGACTTCCTGTTTCATCTTCAGGACAGGAAGCTCAAGAAACGCTCGGCAAAGAGGCAAATCAGCTGTTGCAGAAGACGACTGCACAGGGGACACCCATGTTCCTGTAAAATGCATGGCCGCAGGTAAACACCAGGACGTAATAAATCACAACAGCTAATCCGAAATCCAATCACAATAAAACAATGTGTGCATGTGAGTGCAGCTGCTGCGTTGTGTTCATCGTGGAAGTACACGTGCGAACATTAACTGCTCAAACATTGAGGGGAAGCGGGAAATGTCCGGTTTGGGAGTCCATGTGTGTTCCCGCCAGCTCATTTCGTACGCTTCATTTTCCTCACGTTATTTTTTTTCTAAATTCTGCTCTTTCACTTTATCTTTTGTGTTCTCTCTTACGCTTTGCTTTGCTGTCCATGCGTCTTTCGGATTCGAATATAATTAAATCTTTTAGCTACATCCTGTCCTCAGTATCTGCATCTGCCCCACAGGACGACTCCAGTGTCACAAAATCTGTACGTAACAAACTGATTTATCAATATCCAATTTCCTGTTGTGTATCTCAGTGGCATTTCTGAATGCCATAAGTCTAAGAGGATATTTCACTGCTTAATACGTTGTTTTTCCTTATTTTAAATCCAGTTTCTCAGTACGTTGTACTTTGTTGAGCTATGCTAACATGCTCACAATGTCAAAGCAGCAGGTTTAATGTGAGGATCACGATCCTCCTTTTGTATTTAAAACGTGCTTAATTATTTAAGCTGAATTTGATGCTAGGTAAAAAACCAGTCTGTACCAATGATTGATGTACGGCCTCCTGGTGGCTGACTGCAGTATAGGTCATAAACCCCTCCCCCTGTGTGTTAGCCGATGGGACTCGGCCAAAATAAAAACTCAACGTGCATGTCAAATAAATTTTTCCCAGAGATGGTTTCTGTCATTTTAGGTAGATCTTATCACACAGATATGTTCAAGTGTTACATCTTCAGATGTGAAAAGACAGAAAACACCTTGTAGTTAAGTCAGAGTGCTGAGTGAGACGGAATTCTATCAAGTTATGGTTGCAGTTTTTCAATTTAATGTAAAGACCCAAAAATGTCAAACTGTAGAGGAACATCAGAGACGTGTGCTTGTTGGGCTAAATTTCGTAACTGATGCAGTCCCATCTTTTACCACAAGGTGGGGTGCAAAGGCAGAGTGGTTCTGTCCGCGTTTCGGATCAGAAGAACAGATTTTTATTCATATTGAACATCGCCTCGCATACGCAAACTGCTTCAAATGCACATCCTCGTTTCATCCTCGTTTTTGAGTGACCTCAAACCTGCTGATGAATTGACACTCCTAATACAGGAGCATGCAAGTACGTAGCATGTTTTTTTGGCAGCCCATTGTATAGCTTGAGATGCTTTAATGTGGACCAATCAACAGAGTGACTGACCAGCAGAGCAAACACAGCCACTTCAAATCCAGAAAAGAATTACACCACGGCAAGACACAAGTACGTACAGCTTCTCTCCATATGTACAGTTACTGTGGCAGTTACATCAGAGGTGACCAGCGTGACGGGAAATGAAAGAGAAAGGTACAGAGCTGGAGTCACGCTCGACGTTTTACAGTAGGTGTCTGCTCTCCAGGTACAGGAGAGAGGCCTTTCATTGGTGCAGGTGTAGATCCTTATCAGCTTTAAGCACCTATTACACCATCTGACTGCCTTTTTATGACAACTCTCAGGTCTTATTGCACTGGAGGGTCAACATCATCGCCTTATAGACGGGACAGCCGGAGATCTAAAACATTTATCACAGTTTGTTACGTGTGTGTTTCATAAAGTCCAGTAATTCTTTGTTCTCTGTCCTGCTGTGAGCTCTAAGGCTTTGAGTCCAGTTTTACTTATTTCTTTATTTCATACAGGTACTTTTCCGTAAGAATTCACCACTCAGTGGACTGAATATAACAACAGCAACGAGACTAAACGGACCATCACGGGTCCTCGTTTGCTTGGTTCTGCCCACAAACAAAAAGTCACATTCACTGGGTTGTGGAAATAAATGGAGCTGTACTTTTGTTCAAACCTTCAATAAACTGAGCTGAAATTTATATCCAAATATAGATGGTAAGAAGAGTTCAGGTAGTTTATACAAAAGCTCCACTTCCCTGAGGAGAGAAACACGGTGAAGCCTCACTGTACTTCAGTGCATATAGAAGGGCCATTTTTTACAACACCTGACGACCACGGACGGATTGGACCAATAGCCAAACAACGATTCGACACAAGTTTTGCACATTAAAAACAGGATTAAAAATGACTCAACCAACAACTCCTCCACGATCATGCTTTCCTGAAAATCTCAAATTCTTGTGAACAACAGATCCTTCTGCACCATTTATTCCCAGTCATGTTACAGTCAGCTGTTAACCCGTCAACCAGTTTACCTCCGGAATGTTTCGAAACAGGTGTTTTTGGAGCATTTCAGAATAGGGTTGGGCAGGTTTCTGGTTCTAGAGGTCCGGTCCTGTGTGCGAGCCGGCCTAATGTTAACTAAACCTACATTTGTCTGGTGTGGGTGGAGGCAATCGGCAGCGTAGAGTCATTTAGAAAGAGCCCTGTGGGCCATTCAGCCTAACGCTATGGGACGCTGCTCTCCTGTTGGTGTAGCGTCGCTACAGTTCAGAGTTATTCTACTCCGACCAACAAAAGAGAACTCTCATCAGGAACAAGTTGGTGCAGATTTTTGTTAAATTACACAACACGCTCTTATATCATCCTGAGATGTGAGAATTATTTTATTAACCCGCAAAGATTTAATGTTACTGTATCCATTGACCAACCAGAGGAAACAAAAGCTAGCCATCATCTACCCCGGGCCTCGACCTGGGCGATAAGGCTTCTACTATGATCTAGATCATTTCATATCTCAGTATTCTGGTGTTGGTTTTTGTATGGTTTTTGATTGATTCAAGTACAAATCTTGACATGCAAAGCAAATGAATTCTACATGTTGTTTAACAAATAAGTCAAGTGACTGCCCTCTACAGGTTGAAACCTGCTACTGCAGTTGAGAGCACTGTTTTCGGGTCGGCAACAGGCTTTTCCACTAAGCCGTACGGTTAGGACATCTTTCTTCCGGCGGCGTGCAGCCGTTTCTCAAACAGTGATAAACAGCCACATGCCAACGACAAACAACAGGAAATGTTGGATGTCCTCCATTGTTTCCTTTGTTTGTTGTTACAGTTTCTATGATGCCACGATACTTACATGGGGCGGTCAGGCTACCCCATCTCACCAGGTAATAATACAGTCGCCAGTGGAAACGCACGCCTGTAATGAGCTCGCTGTTCCCACGTGTGCCGTACCTAAGTGACCTGAGCCGAAGTGCTTGGTGAAAACGGGGCTACAGACTGTACAGTTGTTACTCGAGACCTAAAACGCGATGTACAAGGCTGGCATGTTTCAGGTCAAAGCCACTGCTGTGCAAGAGTGGAGATTATTAATAGACATTTTTCTCTTGTCCCACACTACAGATCGTCATATTGTCCAGGCCTAAGCTCCCTGCATTTGGACCGAGAACTAAGCAGCAAATACCTCCAGAGGTACAGAAACGAGCATCAGAGACAAAAAAAAATTCAATTCAGCCAAAACAAGATGCCTACCAAAAGTGGTAAATTTGTAAAATAAATGAGTTAAAACAGATGATAAATGGTTGAAGAATAAATGCAAACCTAACCAAATCTAGTCTAAACGGAGACACTTCTGCTTTTTGTAAATGTTGAGCTAAATTTAAACACATCGAACCAGCTCTCCAGTCATCATCATAGCTAAGAGTCGTGTCATCTAAAACACACAGAGGAACGTTGATGGCTCCTGACCCCCGAGCATGTCCATGATTACAACACAAAAACACTGATTAGACAAACAGTAAACAGGATCAAATGTCAACATGCTGAAGGAGTAATTCAGCTCAACAATGGCGCTCAGATTGGACGGTGTTCAGGGCCACATGAGCGTTTAATAAGCTCCATCTTCTCCCTCACACACAGAAACCATCACTGAACAACAGAACTGGCACCATCCGCCGCCGTGCCCACTCAGTTACTCACACATGGGAAGCTCGGGAACGAGAAAATATTTGCTCGATGTGAATTTAAACCATGGAGAAAAAGAAAGGCGAGCGAGAGGGGAGAGGAGTCGAGTTTCTGGCAGGTTGTTGTGGATCTCCCCGTGTGATCCGGGTCCAAGATCCGGGCCGTTTTCACAGCTCGCCATTTCACATCCCACTGACACTGAACTCTGCTGAGCCCAAGTTTTTCCCTAAAAACCTAAATCTGAACTAGAACATTTGTGGCATTAAAGGAAAGGTCAGGGAATCCTCGACATCAGAGGGATTCATCCTCAGGGCTCGAGGGCCCCCAGAATCTAATCTATCAGACGATACCTAAAAATCAATCGCTTACATGTTTCCATTTTTGTTTCCTCTGTCTTGTTAGGTAAACAAAATGTTATTTACAACAGTGTTAATTTTGCCGGCAGAGTTTGTTTTAGTCACATTTTAGTCATTTGAATTCTCATTAGTTTTATTTTAGTTTTAGATGACGAAACCTGTTCCGACCGAGCCCCTGATCTCACCCTGATGCAGCAATGGCGGTAAACGTGACGTGATCCAACCAATGACGGGGACGCAAACTACACACGCGCACATGTACGTTCCGACAGAGACGAGCCAACTGGTGTAAATGTGCCTTATTTAAAATATCCGACAGCCCAAAATAAACATTTTCGTCTCTTCTCGTCTCGTCAACGAAAATGCAGAGCTAGATAAAGTCTGTCCCGGCAAGCTAACATCTGCCATAGGTAGCTAAACTGTGCCATTACTAGCTAGCATCTGCCACTCCAAGTTGATATAGTCTGAAATTGCTCTGCCACAACTGCCACAGCGAGCAAACATTAGAAATGGTAAACAGCAGGAAATAAATCATATTCCTGGAGTCTACGTGGTCGCTCGTCCTCACAGGGCCACTTGGTGTCAGAATGAAAGATGTGGCTTGTTAAAAATGGTTCCAATTTGTGGTTTAGGGACAAACTCATGAAAGAATCAGCATTAATCTTTCATCAGTTTGGTTTCTCCATTTCATTTCTGCTAAAGGGGCGGGGCACTGATAAAATGCAGGTACATTTCTCCAATGCCTTCCTCGTGAACTGTCTCAGCTCTTCAAATGTCTTTGCTAACATCTGCAACAGCCAGCTGACGTCTGTCCCAGATAGCTAACGTTACCTTATATATAGTGGCACAAAATGGTTTCTGAAAAAAAAGGTAAAATGGGTCCTATTAGGATTTTTACTCAGATTTCTACTGAGTAAATCCAAGTCAAGACAATAACGTCTACCGTCTGTGTGTCAGTTGAAAAGCAGAGTCTGTGAGACTGACACAGATGTGGACTGATAAACAAAAACAAACAGGCAGACGGACCACGTAGGAGGACTGACTGATGTGAGCTGTAATTACGAGCTGCTCTGCTCGCCCGCCTCCTGATCGACACGCACCGGCCACCTGACGCATGTCTGCAACTCTACATCAAGTCTACGTTCCTGTCGAAGACGTTCCTGGACGATGTAGTTTTCTCTGGATGCTGTCAGATCAGCTTCAACAGCCACCTCATCGATCGGTTCCTGTTGGCAACTGGTGCAGTTTAAAGGAGTGCGAGCAGCGATCATCTGGAATGGAATGAAATGTGTCGACAAATACAGCAAATTTCACCACTTTGACACCTAAGTTAGCACATAAACATGAGGAACTCGGATGAGACATGTCCACAACCCTGTTTCGGGGGTTGAGAACAAACAAGATGAGGTCCGCATTGGCGTTGGAGAGGAATAGGAGAGCAGACTGACTCTCAAAGTTCCTCACTATTTGCGTGCCACCGTGCGCGTCCTGAATGTGCGTCAGAAATCGGCGTGTAAACCCTGGACTAATGTTCCCGTCACAGCTGAGGCGAGCCGATAAATGCTCGTGTCCCCCGCGGGGTCAGCTGACCCGGGACGATGTGAATGTTAGCGGGTGTCCGTGGGGGTCTGGATCAGGTGCAGGGCTATCAGATGCTCTTTAACCCTCCACTCACTTGTTTTCTTGTCAGGCGGGAGGTGAATAACTCCCTTTATGTCACACCTCAGATCGTGAGAGCGCCGACCTGTGTGTGCACATTGTTTGCACGTGGAGGAGGAGTCTGCCGTCCAGTTTCCAGGGAGACTGAGAGATATCTCACGCTCTGCCGACTGGAGTTTTAAATGTTTGAGTAAGGAAGGATGTCTCTTAAACAAACGCTCTGAGGTGTTTGCACAGTAAATGATTCATCGTTTGGACATTACAGACTGAGGATTTTTGATATTTTTCAACAAATCTCATGAAAAAATTTAAAAAAAAATCAAATGAAGTGAGTTCATTCCGTAAATTTCTCCCATCGCCATCAGAGAGCCACAATCTTAAACTGGGAGATACTTAAACTCATTATGTTGAACATTTCGTCCATTGTTAGTTTGTAATCTTTTGATCCACCGCTGATGGCAACTAAACAACAAGTGTGCAGTGTTTATTTTATTGATTTCTGGAATATTTTATAGATATTCATGACAATATCTAAAACATATTTGTCTCGTCATTGCATGTTTTTGTTAATAGTGTTTATGAATTTAGCAGCAATCACCAATATAATC
>KV751375.1:3014810-3031263 GCA_001698575.1 Mola mola | reverse complement strand
GGAGCTGCTCTGCGGTGAGGTGACCCGTTTACAGCCTTTCTGGCTCTGTTGGAATTCTCACCTGGACGCGGTAGAGCTTTAGTTCTTAAAAAGGTTTATTAATTCATCAGTGTAGGTGTTATCGTTGGTGCCTTGATTAATGCCATCCCGGATGGTGACTCGGGACGGTGCAGGAGAGGACAAGTTTCCTGCGGATGGAGAACCATTCAGCCCCACATCAGACTCATCCGTCATGGGAGAGACTCGTGATGTGGCTGCAGGGGGTCGCAGGATGCTGCTCTTATGAAGAGTTATTGTAGTATTAATGTACTATGCCACCCTCAAAATAATGCTGCAGCCTTAACAATTAATGATAACAAGAGATGCTGCAGAAGTTCAAGAATCACCTCTAAAGATAATCAGGGATGTAGGAGATAAAATATACATTATTTTGCAAAAAAACAAAAAAACAAAAAACAAGCTGCTGTATAAATATAAAGTTTAGTGTGACTTTATGGGACTTTTTTTAATGGATTATTCATCAGAAATGCCTGTCAAAGATATTCTTACCAAACAGACCATGACAGCGCTTTGATGGTTTTTCTTTTCCGAGCAAACATCTGCCAGATTTACTTCCCCTAAAGAGTTTAAAGGAGAAGTTGACTGTAACGCAGATGGGAATTCAGGGAAGTTTGTCAGTCCGCAAGACATTTCAGGAGATTCACAGCAGCTTTTTTCCTGCACGCACCAAGAAGTCGGGGACTAGAACAAAAAAAAAAAGAAACAATGATGACAAACATGAAACAGCTCCACACAGTTTGTCATTTGAAATCTTGTTAAACACATGAGCTCCCCCACCCCCCCCGACTGAAGCAGGTTTTAGTTTACATGATGTGAATGATGTAGAACCTCAGACATGCTCACAAACTTCACCAGACTCTCCATCAGCGTGCATATGGTGACAATTGTATTATTTTTGGTGAAGTGTTCCTTTAAATATGCCCCAAGCCATCCTTTCCTTCATGGAATTCCTGTAACGTTGTGTTTGTCGTGCACACGCAGAATCCGGTCCGTTTGTGTTCTGCATACGCCGTGATAAAGCAAACGTTGTGTGTTTCAGAGAAGTCCAGCGTGTTTGTGAAGGACCCGACTGACCTGATGACCAACGTGTACGGTGACACCGTCGTCACCACCAACGGTAAACACACACAAACCGAACAAACCGGCACTCCAATGACAAGATTTCTGAAAAATTAACCCGCATCGATCCTGATGAACTGAACAATTTTGGTGCCTTTATTGGCATTAACTCAAAGTCTGCTGTTAGGATGGTTATCGTTACCATTTTATTGTTACCAATACTGTTAATCGATTTTACTCTGTATAAGCTGGTGCAGAAAATAAAGACGTGACATAAAAAGTTGCTAAACAAAATGAAGTTATTTTATACTGATTTCGGAACTTTTTTACTCTTTAATATCAGTACCGCCCCACTAAACTTGCATTGTGTTCAGACTCTGGTAATGAATCACACACAAAGCAGCCAAAAAACAGTTATTTAAACCACTGATTAATCTCACGGTTATTTTCACATTTAACACATTAATCATTAACTCTATAAATTGTCAAAAAATAGTGAAAAAGTCTCGTCACATTTATTTCAGAGGCCAAAGCGACTGTCAGCCGTGACAAAGATGGGAGTGAATCCTGACATTTAAGAAGCTGGAACCAACAAATGATTAATAACTTTAACTGTTATCAAGACCAGAACAATTATCTGATTATAAAAATGTATTATTTTCCTTTGATCGGTTAACAGGTTCACCTCCAAAATCAGACGCGTGAACACAGAATTATTTCAAAGTTGTCGACGTTTTATTTCCCCGTGTTGTTGCTCAGTATCTAAAATACACGTTATTCCTCTTGCAGCACCATAGGGCTTGGGAGTGAGTTGTCGACGTTTTATTTCCCCGTGTTGTTGCTCAGTATCCTCTTGCAGCACCATAGGGCATGGGAGTGTGACGTCGCACCGCAGTGCATTCTGGGTAAAGCCCCCATATTGGCGGCCTTAAGATTGGTTTTGGTGCAGCCAATTCGTCCACGTCAGCAGCCACGTGCTTGATTTTGAAGGCACAATCGCGTGTATTTATATTTTATTCTTTTTCCTTTATTTTGTCTTGATTTGTCTTCTATGGGGCTGTTGTCCCCCGTTCATTTCTTAGAAGACAAGACGACTTATTTACTTATTTACGTATTTAATTTAGCGAACATAAAGGGCCTCAAAGTATAAATAAGAGCCGCTGCAGGTTTACAACGTCCTGTGTCTTTCCTCTGTGGGAACTTCTACATCTGCTGCAGCTTTTCTTGTGTCCATATTTTACTGCGCAATAAACATAAACGATACTCCCATAATGCACCTGGCCAACGATATTGTTCCTAAGCCCTATTTTTACCCATCTTGTTCTGGTCCAATTTGCAATATCGGCAGTAGCGATGTCCGACTGCTCTTCAGCTTCATCGAACTAGAATGTTGAGCTTTTTAAATACATTTAAACAAGCTCAACAGCAACGTCTGTGAGCGGTTTCACGTCGGAACTTCTGTCTGTCGGACGGCACCGTATCACCGCACAGAGGGAAACGAATCGACTCACAAGGACAAAACACTCGCGCTCACACAGGGGAGGGATGGAGGCCTTAACGTCCTCTTCAGTTGAGCTAATGTTAGCATTGTTAGCCCACCTGTTGTTCGTATGTGCACACTTCCTGCTGCGCGATGATACAGAAAGAAAATAGTTCAGACTCGAAAACAGCCATCTGTAGGCGATATCTCTGAAACTGAGCAACTCACACCCAAACTAAATGAGATAATCCGTTTTTTTGGTTGACATTTGGGAAGGACGTAGCTCAGGACAGAATAAATGCATATAAATAAGAAAAGTGAAAGAAATAAACATAAAATAGTGACATAAATGTCATGAATATCGTGTTGGATAAATGGCGCTACAGATTTACAGATATACTGTATCTGTTTGTGACTATTGTCCCTTTAAATTACTGTCCTCAGATATAAACATAACCTCCACTTTATGTTGTGCTTCAGGCGAGGAGGCGTGTCTGCTGCGTCTGTCCCTCACCAGCCTGCTCACAGGAAGCTGTTTGGAGTCCTGGAGTGGTTTTATCAGCAGGTAGGTGGCGCTCTATCACTGGCACTTTACCATAAATTCACATCACATGTTCAAGCTCATTCATGTGTTCGGTTTGTTGATCCTCCTGTCTGTTCCATAGAGCCTCAGATATCTGCAATAACGATGTCAGAAACTGATTTTAATGCGTTGTGATTCTCCACAGCGTGTGCGAGCGATCGTTGAAGGACCTCTCCCTCAGGTGACGTTCACTTTGGTTCTGTTCGCCTTTTTTGTCCTCGCTGGCTCACAAAGATGGATTGTGACTTGTTTTGAAGGCTGAAAAAAGTGAAATATGGAAGAATTTGTTAAAAAATACAGTGCGGTGAGACTGCAACAATATTGTAGGGATGACTGATGCCGATACCGGTGCTGGAAATGCAACCGATACAAAGAATCTGTGAATACCGAGTCTACGCAATGATTCGCTACTGTGCTGACGGGACTTTGCTACTTCCCAGTTAGCCCCATTAGCTTTGCCTAACGTTACATACTGTTAATCATTTCGTCTTCGCTGCTTTGGGAGCACAACAACACAAGGACGGTGTGCTGTGCTGCCATAGCAACGGCTGTTTTAGAGCAGGGAAGAAGAACCGATTTAAAATGAATCATAAGCTGCTTTTATCAGAGCGTTTAAAAAATGGTTTGACCACAGCTAAACTTCCTGCCGAGGCGTGAAATACAACTTCTGGCTAAGTTAAGGATCAGGAAGTGAATTCACCGGAAAAGACGGATGACTGCATGTGTAGCCTGAACCTGTCTTATACACGTGTGAATAACTAGCATTTACTGTGTTAGCTTCATGGTACCAGAATGGGAATTTTGTATTAACTGGCTAACTGACATTAGCATTGTAACGGCAAAGATACAGTCTTAATAAATGACCCATTCAACCTCACATGCTTAGCATAAAATAACACGTGACACGTGGTCAATATTTTTTTTTTTTTTTAACGAGCACTTGTTTCAGATCAGCAATCGATATCGGCCGATAACTAAATCCTCAGTATCGGTATCAGGAGAGAAAACAATAGCATCGGGATTCTTTCAGTGTTTTGACTTAATTATAAAATGATGACAATCTAGATAAATGATCATCAGTAATGTTGATTTAATGTAGGCAAATATTAGATCAAAAACTTCATAATTTTACTGTAATTCAGCCTTTACAATCAGATAAAGTAATCAATATAAGGCTTTCCAGTCCTCAGTAATTAATTATTACTGTAGATTAATAATTTATTGGCTCAGTACATATCATACATCTCATGCGTGTGTGTGTGTGTGCGTGTGCAGCGGCCAGCCGGAGTGTGTGTACACCGTCTTCAAGCGTCTGGGGACGGAGTTGGCGTTGGGACTCTTCCTGAACGTCCGAGCCGAGGAGCAGCCGGAACTTTACCAGGAAATCGTGCAGCTCAGCACCCGACACTGGCATGGTGGGACGGGAAACACACCCGAACCCTAACCAGAATCTAACTGTAACACTGAACCCTCCAAAAGTACTTTAAGGTTGTGTGGATGGATCAAAATGTCCTCATAAGGCTGAAATGTCCTCAAAATACCTGTTACAAGTAGAAATTTGTCCAAAAAATGCTAGAAATACACACACAAAAACAGACTTCATGTGAACCTGTTTTTCTGTTGAATCATTCCTTCTCTTACAGACGCGTCTGGAAAGTACAGAATTACTCAATGCTGTATTTTGTAATGCTGCTTCCTTTTGATCGTCCTCTGCCTGTCTGCTGAACTCCTCCTCAGGTCTGATCTCCGCTCCAGTGAGCCTGAAGTCTCCTCTGTGGTCGTCGGGGTTCTCCACCGCTCTGGACGCCAGAGACAAACTGATGGACGTCATCAAGGACAAACTGCGGAACGACACACAGGGGTGAGAATGCACAACGAGTTCCTGCGTCACGCTTCCCTTCTGGGGGAACATACAAACTGGTATCTCTGTCTCTGTAAGGACACTAATTCATCTAATGCCCTCCCTGCCCCCTTTCAAGATGGCAAAATGTCTTCATAACGCAGGATTAAACCCAAACGTTGTCCCCACAAACATAGCAAGGCATGTCAAAACACATATACACACACACACACACACACACACACACACACACACACACACACACCCTCACTGCTGTCAGACAAAAAGCTGCTGGTTCCTGTTCCTGCTTGCTGAGGCATTGCTGTTAATTCCATGAACTGGTGAAGCTGCAGTGTAAGTCATGAACCCCCTCCCTCTCCGTGTTAGGAAATAGGACATTGGCCAAAATAAAACTTAGAGTACACATCAAATATCACACAGATGTACGTTCAAGTGCTATTTTTTCCAGCTGACCCATCTTAAATAAGTTCTTCTTTGGCGCTCTAAAAGGGGGAGAATGGATTTCTGAGCAAAAGCTGCTGGTGCTAACTGGGAAGTAGCAAGGCCCCGTTTATCGGATGAGTACATAAAGTCTGTCCTGGCGGATTCTGATACCTGCGTTTCCTTTACTGGCACTGGTATCGAAACAAGTCCAGTAGAGTAACTATGGGAGAGCCGACATTCATGGTGCTTCTCAAAACCAATGACACATCTTTGGTAGGAAAAAAGCAGTAGGACAAACCCGACTGTGCATCACAGCATCAGTGAAAACCACCATGACCTGTGGGATTGTGGGTACTTCATGTGTGCCAAGGTTACACTTGGAATGTTTCTAAGCTGAGGGTCACGGACGTTTCCTCGATCCTTCTGCGGCGTTCAATTGAAAATCCTGTTGGTCAGGTCAGAGGTTTTAAAGACGCTCTGACACTTTACCCAGTAAATCAGGACCTCAGAGTCAACGCGTGGTTCGTCGTGTTGATTTGTCCGTCTGAACACGATGCTCTCCTCTCCAGGTTTGTCGGCTCTCTCAGCACGTTGCCGCTGCCGGACTCCAGCTGCGCCTCCCAGCACCTCCTGCTCTTCATCTCGGCTCTGATCCCCAAAGCTTTGGCGTCGTTGCTCACCTCCTTCACCCTGGCACTCGCTGGAAACGAGCAGGTGCGTCGGCGAGCGGTGGAAGACCCCGCCTACCTGCGCGGCGTGCTGCTGGAGGTTCAGAGACTTTGGCCTCCTTTCATTGGTGGACGCAGAATCGTTGATCAGGTAGGACTGTGGTTGTGTTGAATCAGTATTGGTTGAATTTTATCTGGAGTTTGGGGATTTGACACCTACAAGGGTTTGTTTTAACAAAGCTGTTATAACTATTTAGAACTGCCACATATTAGCAATCAATTGCTTATTCAGTCAAAAGAAAATAAATCCTAATATTTTAGGGTATTAGAATATTTCATGTTTTTTTATATCAAAAAATGTCAAAGATCTTCTGGTTGCAGCATCTTCAATGTGAGGATTTGTTACTTTTGTCATTTATGTCTGGAAATGAAGATTCTGCGGCTAATATGGGCTAAAAAATCTATCAGATTTTTTACCTTGTCAACATGTTGATGTGGCATTTTTATGTATTAATGTCTCCAAAAACAAATTCTGTCAGCCGGGGTCTTCTGCGTGGAAAACCTAAGGAACTGATCCTGACTACTTGTGGGGGCGGGGCTTAATGTTGTAGACATGAAATTTCGGAAAAGTCGGAAGATGACTGAGCAGGTAAGCTCCACCTCGCTCCGGCTACAGGTGAGGGGCAGAGAGCAGAGATGGGGTGGGGCTAGAGTAGCACATTCATAGATCCTTACAATCCAGATGAGGAATAGGTGTAGAATTACATCTAAGAGATTTTAAGGCCACAATGAATGAATGAAATTATTAAAGTATGTAATTTTCCTAAGAGAAATTAGTTTTTAATCAGTTGTTCAGTCAAAGTTTTAATGTTAAACTACTGTTGTTTTGAATGACAGAAGAGTGTGTGATTTTTTTCGTGTACGTTTGTATTTTTATGGCGTCATATTTGGTTTGCAGTGTGGACTTCCTGCCTGTAGATGGCGACATGTTGCTGCAGATCTTCCTCTGTCAGCTCCTCTCTGGTGTTTGAGAGTCACGGGCACTAAATCCCTCTTCATTCACTCTTCAGTCTGGTTTTGTATTTAGTGTCTTTCAGATACTGTTGTTTTATTTAAGTACTTTTACTGTCGCAGAGAGATACTAAACTTAAACAAGTGAGGCCTGTAACACTAATGAAGTATATTTACTCAAGTGCTGCTTTACTTTACTTGAGTATTTCATTTTTCTCTGACATTTATACCCCCACACCTCTCCATTTTGGAGGAAAAAAGGGTTTGTTGCATTTATTTAGCAACTTTAGTTGTTTAGTTCTTCTTCAATCGTTTTCGAAAAAGAGTTGAAACAGTTTCAATGAATATGCAACGTTCAGTTCATCATATTTACATTCATGTAAATATTAGAATATGAAAAAAGGGTAAAATGCCTTTTAGTCACATGAATACTTTTTTACAAAATCGTGGATAATCAATTTTTAAGAAAGAAGCGGAGTAACAACTCCTCTCCTCATTCCACATATTTTACATCCTCTCCTCTCGTCGTCCTCCCATGTAGAGTGAGTATGCCTTCACTTCGCAACTGTCATTAAACGACAGCAAGTAAATATGGTGCATGACCGTTTTCTTATGACCCACCGCTGTGTTTCAACAAGGTCAAATCAGTAACCTGTGAGACGATCTGATCACTTGTTTGATCATCTTAAATAACATTTATATTACAGGAAAAACCTCAGATGAGTCCTCCCAGAGAAATGAAAAGTGTCTAAAGTTTCTTCTTTAGGAGGTGTGAGAGAACACAAGCACAAGAAAGGGAAAAGAAAAAGCAATGAATGCACGAACATAACGGTATTTACTTCCAACACCACTAGGCAGATAAAGACTGTTGACACTCTTTTCCCTGAAGAGTACTAAAAACCATCGTCACAATCTCAATTCTTCTTATTTTTTAAATCCATGCAAATACAACATCTGAGGCCACCACCAACTTTTAGCCAAGTTTTAATGATCATCTCTATTTAGTTATCAGTCTCTACAATCAGAAAATACTGGAAGTTTGTACACAAAATAGCACAGTTGTCAGAACATTTTTGGCTGTTCACCCTGCTCCCCTTCTGAAAAGGTGCTTTCTTGGCTGCTGCCCCTGCTGGTGGAACTGTAGAAGGTCAGCTCAGTACGGGTTCATCATTGCTGGGTCTCTTTATTTCCCATGTTCCCATACGTATGTGTGACAACATCGATTTTTTTTTAGCTGTCTGGTGTGACATCACCACATCTCGGCCAATAGAATCCCAGCTTCAGTCAAAGCCTCTGGATTGGCTGGACACTGGACAGGCGGACCGGGGCGCTAACAACGTCTCCGCCTCCTCCCTCACCAGCTGTCTTTTGATCGGTGTGACCTCACCAAACGGCCTTATGCAACAGCCCAATCAGAGGCATTGATCCATCTCCGGGATTGATCGGCTCCACTTCTCCCGGAAGCTGTGCTGTCGGTGGGGGTGTTGGGTGCTGGGAGTGACAGCGTGCCGCCGGGTGGAAAGTCATTTGTCCCTTCTTGGAAACGAACGAGCACACTTTAATTTGTTACGAGACGCAGCTTCGTGACGTGTTTTAGATGCGCAAACTACAGAAGGACTTCATCTACAAAATCATGACGTCGGTGGAAATGTCACCATCTCACCACCAAAACCTCATGTAGAACTTACATCCTAAAGTATTTTATTTCGTTTGCCCTTTATTTCACCCAGTTGGTTCCACTGAGACAGTCAGCAGTAAAAAAAATCAGTTGTACAAACAGGCAAGCTAAAACTATCGACATCCCATAAAAATCTGAATTGCAGAATTCTGTTTGCACGTTCCTTTTCAGGGTCCCGAGGACGTATTGAATTCTGTTCAGTGCTTTTCTGTGTGATAGATTCACACCGGTGGTGTACCAGCAGTGCAGTGTTAATGCAAATTATCTTTTGGTAATATTATTTAGTTTTAAACTAAATCTGCAGAGTGACCAAAGTTGTCAGATGTTGTTAAGAATGCAGTATTTCAATATGTGCCTCTGAATTCTTTGAACTAGAAGTGAGAACAAAGTGCTCTTGACAGAAGCTTTTTTTAATTGTATTTGACTTGTACTTTGAGTTTTTTTTCACGGTTTCACTTTCTTTGGATATGTTAATGTTTCCGAGACCGAGATGTTTTGATATTAGATGTTATGGATGTTTACTAGTGTGTATAACAATGAGGATCTAGGCTCCAGATATATACTGTATATCTCCAATTTATGAGGGTATAAAAAAGTCCCAAACAAGAGCGACTGGAAACGACAAACCTGCTGCTGATAAGGAGACAAGGAGGAGCCGGATCTGGAGTGAACACAGTTGTTGAGATGTTTGTGCGTGAGAGAGAGCTTATTTGTATTCATACTCAGGTGGAAAAAGAGAAGCTCTATCAAAGTGGAACCAAGATATGCACCAGCTCATTTCGAGTGTGTTGTGGGTTTGAGGCGTGTCTGAGAACGAAAACAGATTTGTCAGAGATTTTCCACTCCAGCTGAAAGAGGCAGAGAGAGAAAATGAGGGCGAGGGACCAGAAAGTGAAACAGTGATCGTGTTCTGTGGCGGTTCATTAGTGCGAGAACTGACGGATGCGCTGAAAAAGATGAATGAAAAGGGCAACGAGTGGCCAAGTGGGCTTTTGTGCCCCAAGGTGGCTCCTCTTGTCAGAGCGCAGTGAAGAACCAGCACAGGAGGTTGTCTTCTGATCCCAAACATGTTGTCAGAATGTGTATTTATAGTGTTATTAAAGTGTGCCTGGTCCAGTTTTTATGCCCGTGGCTGCAGTCAGAGGCTTCATGGCCTCAGGTCTGCAGCATTGCACCTTCCTAAGTAAGCCAGTATGGGAACGTTTGCTCATTTATGCTTCATGAATGAGGCCCAGTAAGTTGTTGTTGTTGTTGACTTGCTTGTTCAGTGTTTATCATGCAACATTTTATGTTATGACACGCTGATTCCATCGAGATCAGTGTCTGTCAGAATATTTTTCCCAGGCACAAATGTTCCACAGAAGTGTGTAAACATTCTCGAGAACCCATTAAATCAGTTTTTCCAGTTTTCTGTGCTTGGTCTGAAAAATATTGAAATTGATGAACTGATTGGATTTTGATGATCAGAGCTGACTGTGATTATCAGGATAAACTTACAGTTAAAGTTATAGTTAAACTCACAGCTTGTAAACTTATTATGACCAAATTTCACAAAAATGTCTGATGGAATAAAAAGTTCAAGTGGTGACATTTTATACCCCAAAAGTCAAACTTCTCTGTAACATCATCGCTCAGGCCATCGGCTGATGTCCAGACTTCAGATGGACGGAAGCATTCACAGGAAGTTTGTGGGTTTGATTTATTAGCATATCAGGTGAATATTGGTAATGGCCGTATTAATCTCCGATATGTGCTCATATAATTAGTTTGTTTTGCAGTAATGACTGATATTGTTTTACAATGTGGAAAAGCTCCTGCATTGCAACATCCCCACAAAAGTTTTCTCAGGGCTTGTGAAAAAACTGCATGTTATGTTGATTCAGATGGTCATTTACAGTATGTGGATTAGCTGGACGCAGCAAATTACCACCGGCTGTTTTTATAGTTATTTAACAGCCGAGGCCAGAGGCATGATGGTTTTGGGATGTCCGTCCTTCTAATGTTGTGAACACGATATCTTAAGATCATTGTGAAGGAGTTTCCTCAAACTTTGCACAAATTATCACTCTGACTCAAGGATGAACGGATTAGATTTTGGAGGTCAAAGGTCACTGCTGCCTTACATAGATCACAGTATAGTGGGAATACCACCAAAAACCACCCCAGCCCTTCATCTGGACCCACCACCGAACTGTCACTGGCATAATCACTGGCCCTGCACAGCTGCTGTGTTTTTAATTTTTTAAACGTTTTATAGGCAGAATTTTATGTTTTAGTGTAAAAAAAAAAAAAATGTTGCCTCCATTACTGATTTTTTCAGCGAGTGTTTGATAACTGCTTTTGAAGGATCAATGCAATAAACATGTATATATCCATCTGCACATCAGTTTACTGAAGATCTAAGAGTTGATAGATATCAGCCAGTACAGGAGTATCTGTACTTTCTATTTTCTCCTTAATGTTGGTATCAACCCCAAAAAATCTAATATCGAGTCAGGCTTGAGTGCTGAGGTCCGAAACCCACATTTCATCTGGTCCACAACGGCCCTCATGTCCGCTTGGACTTCACTAGACTGACTAAACAAAAAAAAACTTGTCATTTAAAAACTAATAGTTTATCAAAATGTTACTTGAATTGTGTGACTCATGAATAACATTAAATCAGCCCGGTTAGCCTAAAATATGGATACAAAATGACTGGCACTGACTTTTGCCCTTCACTCACAGAGAAAGTCAGTGCATTTAAATAATGTTATGTCTCCTCCTGTGTGTGCGTGTGTGTGCGTGTGTAGGACTCCACCCTGGCAGGGTTTCATGTCCCAAAGGGTCACGGTGCGATCTATATCAGCCACGCTGTCCACCGCGACCCCGACGTCTTCCAGCAGCCGGACGACTTCCTGCCGGAGAGGTGGAGCAAAAGGTGAGGAATGGTACCGACGGCACTTCCTTCCATCTTCACATCATTCAAATCGTTTCTGTGACCTCAAACATGAAGCAAAAACGCTGATCTTCTTCTTGTGCACACTATTGGATGTCCATGAGACTTGGCGCTTATTGGATTTTCAGCATTTTCTGACATTGGGATTGGCCACCAGATGACGTTTTCAATTAAAAAAAACAACCCTATAATTAATGTTTTCAGCCATATCTCCATTCAAAGAGTTTTGATTGTGCTTAAAAAATATTGTTGCATAGGTGGTTACAATTCTCTCAACTCACAATGTTCGTTTCATGGTTGTCAATTTTCTCACAATTTTTTTTCAAAAAAATTTTTCAAAATCAAAGATTTAAGACAAAAAGGACAAAATCTAGTCAATTTTCTTATCTTTATAGAATCAAAGAATCCTTTTTACTTGTGAGGTAGGGAGGCTATAAACTTTGCAAACTGCAAACAGTGTACGTTTCCATTTCTTTAAAGGGGTTTGTAACTTCTGGAAATCAACCATGAGACTCGTATGGGAGCAGCTCCCCCTCCCCTCCCTGTAATGCTCCATAGCTCCACCCACTCTTTAAGTCAGTCGTTTTAACATCTTCATAGTCCTTCCACCGCAGCTGAAACTGCTCTCCTTCTACCATGTTTCACTCAATGAAATGACAGGAAACGGCAACTTAGTGTTAACTTAGCTGTAAAAAGATGTTAAAGTGAAGTCACTGTGTATAGTGTCAGCGCCATCTGCTGTTTAACATGTATATCGTGACTCATTTAACATCTCCACCAGCCTGAAGTGTCCTGTAATTTATTGATTTTTAACTGGCATATTTATATTTATTAATTAAGTAATTATTAACATTCACAAAAGTTACAACAAAAAATATTAGCGTTAAAATTATTAACGTAAATAAATCGTAACTCAGAAAACAGGCTGCATACAAAAAGACACAATATTCATTCGAAAATGCAGTTCCGACTAAGTTACCGCTTCTCAATCTGCAGTGAGCCAATCGTATTTTGGGGTGGCCATCCCAGCTCCCCCATTTGGACACGCCCCTGGTTCCAGCAGCCGAACACCTGTGATGGATCTATGATTTTACCGCCAAATTAATTCAATTTGAAAACACAATGAAAAGAATAATAATCACGTTTTTCTGGGGGGGCAGGGTTTAGCGATAAAATAGCAACCTGTGCAGGTAGATTAACAACACCTGAAAACACAAATGAGATCTGGTCATTTTTCACACGGCACAGACAGGCTGTGGGTCGACCTCCTCCCTCTGTCCAATGACGTTGTTCCCATTCACCTCCCTTCCTCCCCTCTGTTTATCCTCATTCATGATTCTTCATTCAGGCCACACAGCAGAGAAAATCTATGAATGTAAAGATGTAAGTCGCTGCTGCCATGGAAACCAGCCACCTGCACCCTCGGTACCAATAGGAACTCCATTACTGAGTGTGAGTGTGAGTGTGAGTGTGAGTGTGTGTGTGTGTGTGTGTGTGTGTTTGTGTATGTGTATGAGTGTGAGTGTGTGTGTGTGCAGGCTGGGGGAGGAGAATACCCTGTGGAGTCAGAAAAAATGAGTCAGAGAGCATCCCATCCTTTTTTTCCCTCCGTGCTCTGGCAGACTGGGGTTCTCACCGTTACGCACTTTGAAGACAAAACAGAAATGCAACAACAGTAAAACAATGAATCATCAACAATAAACTGATGATGATAACAATGAGGAGCCACTTAATGTGTAAATATTCACTAAAACATTTCATACACCTCAAATATGATATTATCATTAAAAACAGCCTGAACAGTCACTGAAAAAACACGACTCGCACATGTTAATGGAGCATTCTTCCCTTTATTTATGTCCAGCTTCAGTTTTCCTGCCGCAGTCGCGATTGTAACACCAAGTTTCAACGTCAAGAAATTCATTCTTGTCACATTCATCCATTAATTCACTTAAAAGGGGATTATTTCCTTGAAAAGAATTAGATTATTATGATGATCTGCTTGTAATAACGTAGTAATGTGAGTCATGTAACGTTGGCCGGAGTGTGTGGCGCCAGCAGATGAGTCAGCTGGAGAGAGAGAGAGAGAGAGAGAGAGACAGGTAGCTGCTGCCATGGTAACTGGCCACCTCATACCCATTTTTACCAATGGGGATTCCCCATGTGTGTGGGTGGGGGGGGGGAGCAAGAATGAGTCAGAGGGTATTTTCTTTGAGACCATATGATGTAAAATCTAGCAAACCTCTTATATAATGAAATATAGGCACCATTAATGTTCTGCAACACCCACACATGAACGTTTGTTAGTCCAGTTGTATATTTGTATTAAATGCTGATTTGACAGACATTTTGTCTTAGTAACCAAACCTGATACAGTTTATTCATCAAAATCTTCAAGAACATCTTCACTGTGGGCAACATGCTTAAAAACGACTGGATGTAGAAATGGTTTCTTTAAGTAGGCCATCTTCTGATTGGTTTGGTGTCAGCAGAAATCGGCTCACATCGCAGCGAGTAAGTTCTACAGTTTTAGATCATAGAGTTTGATTTTAGGCGAGATTTGTCTATATTTGTCATGACCAGGTGCATGCTGGAGCTGCGCAAATGTCTACTTTCACTGTAAATACACCCAAAATATTATTACTATACCATATCATACCATACTATACTATAGATATATACATTCTGACAGCCTGGGGTTACGTGTGGAAAACCTACAGAACCAAGCCTGACATTATAGAAATGAAAATTACGATTCTGATGCGTCGACTGGTAGGCGACCTTGTACAAGTAGCTCTTCGTCTTCTTCCTGGGAATTTGTGTCTGGTTCAAACACCAGTGTTAGAACTTGGTACTGTGCAGCGTACAGTAGACTAGTTTAAAAGTCGGAAGGTGACAGAGTGGTGAGCAGAGATGGGGCGGGGCTAAAGGAGCACGTTCATAGATCCCCAAAACCTTGATGAGGCAAAGGAGATATTAAGGCCAGGAGGTTTATTTCATAAAAATAAATCAAAATACATCATTTGACAAAACAGAAATGATTTTTTAAGGGTTTAATCAGTGACTCGAGCACTAAATTAAAACTGTGGATCTTCAAATGTTTAAAGAAACACTCTTCTGACGTACTTTATCCCCATTTTTTATTAACATCCTTATTTTTGGAAATGCAGAAATGTGTTTTTCAAGCTGCACCTTTTTCTCACTTTTGGATTTCAAAAAATGAGGCGAACTCTACCTTTAAATACAACATTTACTCCCATTTAGGTTTCAGTTTTAGGAGCTTGTTTAGCCCGGTTTATTTAAACAGGTTTATGACCCGTTTTTTACTGTATTTGCATCGTTAGCAGGAGTGGTTGCTGTAGGTGTAGAATTAATTTGTTTATACCTGTACTGTGTGTTTTAACTGCTGCTCAAACGAGTGAATTTCCCACAGGATGAATAAATTATGTCTTCCTGTGTGCGTGTGAGTGTGTATGTGTGCATGTGTGTTTGCAGTAGCTTCCAGCCCTCCATTTAGCTTCCGGTCCATTTCTCTCTCCTCCTACCTGCCTCTTTCTCTGCTACTCCATCTGTCAGTCTTCCTACAGATCATTTTCCTCTCTGCCCTGATAGCTGCCTGGCTCCTCTCGGCGCCACCTGCCTCTTATGTTTAATGACTGCAGTCCTGTTACATAACGAGCCTACCTACAATAACTACAGTTTGGCCAATTTGTGTGTTTCTGTGCCACAGTTGCCTATATTGTCTGCTGTGTGTGCTTTTCCAGCCCGAAGCAAATAGAAGAGCTGGCAACTTAACGTCCTATCAGCCAGACGCCCACACAGGCCCCGGCGGTAAATAAATGAGTCGGAAACGCTCACAAACACAGATAAAAATCTGAGCTACTGCAGCGGGTTGTGTTGCCAGTCATAGAAAATCTGAGGCCTCCTTATCTACAGGACACGCTTGACATACGTCTGGTTTCATCTGAAGAGCAAAACACTTGATGTCTGATAGGAGGGACGTTGTTAGATCAGGGATTTTAAATCAGCTGCTGAGAAGTCAAGATAAATTCAAGTCTCTTAGTCCTTCTGGTGGACCAAGGTGGGACCTTATTTCAGTTCATTTTTGTCTATGTATGCTGTTAATAGTGATATACTGAATGTATATATAGACATGATATATGTCACATCTAACAGACTTTAGTTTAACACTCACAGAAATCTTGTAGAGCCTTTTTGCATGTTAGCAAACTAAACATTCTGAATGCGTTTTGCAAGTTACAAACTGCGTTAAATTGGACAAAATAAATCTTAAAGCAGAGTGCTGTTTGTTCCACGTACAGTTTTGAAATGTTTCCTTACAAAGTCATGTTCATACGGTAGGAAAGGGCTTTATAAAGTAGCTAGTAGCATTAGCACAGAATCTGGTAAGTAGCTTCCAGTGAATGTGGCTGTTTAATTGTCAGGAGGACTTGAGCCGATTTGGACCAAACACACCATCCGGCGACAGACTGATACCTGTTGGAGGCCAGTTTAACAACAGGGTATCAAGTAGCAAGGTGGTTTTCTCAGCTAATACCACCTCTGTGTGGCTAACCAAGTTAGAGGTGACTGTTTAGCAGCAGCTACAGCTCACGTTATCGTCCATCAGGACACTCCATAAACTGGATTCCCTGTCATCAAACTGGCCTCAGTTCATCTCAGAGGCTGTGT
>KV751375.1:2990319-3012268 GCA_001698575.1 Mola mola | reverse complement strand
CAGTGCTCCTTTGGCAGCGGGCCCAGGAATTGCATCGGAGTTGAACTTACCGACATCTTCCTGAAGGTGAGTCCGGTTACCTTTACACATCAACTCACATGCACACACACAGAGCCTGGTTCTGAGCCTGATGACGGACTGGTGGTTGTCTTCACTTCCTATCTGACTTTGGTGGCAAAGCTGAGACGTTGACACCTTTGCTGTGTCAGTGCGTGTAACGTCCCCAGGTATGATGGGAACACTGATTTGGATAGAGAAATGAGACAGAAAGGTACAGACTTTCCTGTTTTAACCTTGGCTCGCTCACCATGGCCACCATTACTTCTCTTCTCCAGAGACGTCTAGACAAACACAGCCTGCAGAAGGCAACAGGTAAAGACATGGTGTGTTACAGGTGGGACGGCAGCAAGGAGAGAGCCTTTTTCCTCTTGTGAGACTGTTCCCACAGTGCCTGGCTGTATGTTTGAGCCTCGACACGAGGGGAAGCTCCAGTGGGTTCCTAAGGTTTTAATCAGAAACTTTTACTGCTGGGCTGGAAGTCATCGTTGCAGCCGAACCCTGTGTAGTCCTGTACAAACTGCCAGGTATGGTAGGTGGTAACATTAGCACTGAGTGTTGATGTCCAGCTAGCTGACACTGCCCCTCTGGAAGCTCCCAGTGAACATGGACCGAATAAATGTTAAAAGAACTTCCCAAAAATGAGACCAAACACAGTGTCCAACCTGCACCATATCCCCCTACCCATAAACCTTAGAAACACACCTGCTCCGACAGAGCTGCGGTTCTCTCTTTCTTGTTTCAAAAACACTTTGTGCCCTTGCATCTGAGGGTCTAGCTAACTGACGTTAGCTAGTTGTGGCAGATTTTAGATGGTTGTGGTAGACATTAGTTAGTAGTGGCAGACACTGGCTAGTAATAGCAGATGTTAGCTAGCTGTGGCAGATTTTAGCAAGTAGTGGCAGATGTTAACTAGTAGCGGCAGAACATGTCTGGTGATTTTCAAATCTAACTAGTCTTTGACATTATGTCTTATTTGGCCTTCATACAGTAGTGTTCAAAATAATAGCAGTCCAATGTGACTAACCAGATTAATCACTGTTTTTAGTATATTTTTTATTGCTACATGGCAAACAAGTTACCAGTAGGTGCAGTAGATTCTCAGAAAACCAACAAGACCCAGCATTCATGATATGCACGCTCTTAAGGCTGTGCAATTGGGCAATTAGTTGAAAGGGGTGTGTTTAAAAAAAAAATAGCAGTGTGGCATTCAATCAGTGAGGTCATCAATTTTGTGAAAAAACAGGTGTGAATCAGGTGGCCCTTATTTAAGGATGAAGCCAGCACTTGTTGAACATGCATTTCTCTTTGAAAGCCTGAGGAAAATAGGTCGTTCAAGACATTGTTCAGAAGAACAGCGTACTTTGATTAAAAAGTTGATTGGAGAGGGGAAAACTTATAAAGAGGTACAAAAAATTATAGGCTGTTCAGCTAAAATGATCTCCAATGCCTTAAAATGGAGAGCAAAACCAGAGACACGTGGCAGAAAACGGAAGACAACCATCAAAATGGATCGAAGAATAACCAGAATGGCAAAGGCTCAGCCAATGATCAGCTCCAGGATGATCAAAGACAGTCTGGAGTTACCTGTAAGTACTGTGACAGTTAGAAGACGTCTGTGTGAAGCTAATCTATTTACAAGAATCCCCCGCAAAGTCCCTCTGTTAAAAAAAAGGCATGTGCAGAAGAGGTTACAATTTGCCAAAGAACACATCAACTGGCCTAAAGAGAAATGGAGGAACATTTTGTGGACTGATGAGAGTAAAGTTGTTCTTTTTGGGTCCAAGGGCCGCAGACAGTTTGTGAGACGACGCCCAAACTCTGAATTCAAGCCACAGTACACAGTGAAGACAGTGAAGCATGGTGGTGCAAGCATCATGATATGGGCATGTTTCTCCTATTATGGTGTTGGGCCTATTTATCGCATACCAGGGATCATGGATCAGTTTGCATATGTCAAAATACTTGAAGAGGTCATGTTGCCTTATGCTGAAGAGGTCACATGCCCTTGAAATGGGTGTTTCAACAAGACAATGACCCCAAACACACTAGTAAACGAGCAAAATCTTGGTTCCAAACCAACAAAATTAATGTTACGGAGTGGCCAGCCCAATCCCCGGACCTTAATCCAATCGAGAACTTGTGGGGCGACATCAAAAATGCTGTTTCTGAAGCAAAACCAAGAAATGTAAATGAATTGTGGAATGTTGTTAAAGAATCTTGGAGTGGAATAACAGCTGAAAGGTGCCACAAGTTGGCTGACTCCATGCCACACAGATGTGAAGCAGTTATAAAAAACTGTGGTCATACAACTAAATATTAGTTTAGTGATTCACAGGATTGCTAAATCCTAGAAACAAAAAAGTTTGTACAAAATAGTTTTGAGTTTGTAAAGTCAACGGCAGACACTGCTATTTTTTTGACGCCCCTTTCAACTAATTGCCCAATTGCACAGCCTTAAGAGCGTGCGTATCATGAATGCTGGGTCTTGTTGGTTTTCTGAGAATCTACTGCACCTACTGGTAACTTGTTTGCCATGTAGCAATAAAAAATATACTAAAAACCTGGATTAATCTGGTTAGTCACATTGGACTGCTATTATTTTGAACACTACTGTATATGAGAATTCTTGAATGGCTTGTAAATTACAACAAATTAAGAATATAGTGATTTTGAAGTTCCACTGTCTCAATGGCCATTAGTTGATGCTATGAGGCAGGTTGAGGACATCTGTTTTAATGCAACCCTGTTCAGGTTATATACTGTACCTGCAGACGGCGGAGGATGGAGCATCTCTCATGTTTTTTGGATGAAGGGTTTCGCTGTGGTTGGTGGTACTTTTTCTCCAAACCCCAAATCTGACGTATCCATAGCAGCCCACAAAAGAAAGTAGAGTCCTCTCTGTCCGTTGCCAGGTCGTCTGCTCGGTGTTGAATGTCAACACGACAGTGCAGAGAGAAGGAAGCAGTTTGCAGCAGGTGGCCATAATGAGACGCTTAGGCGACGACGGTTGAGTCAGACTGTTAACTAACACACTTAAAGTGTGTTATTTAACCTATGTTGGTAGATTAAAGGCATTAAGAGGGTGTTTATTTGTGTTTTTACGTTGCTGAAGAGCTGCACATGCATACGAAGACAGTGTGGACGGGGGTTGTTACTGAAAGCTATCCAAAATGTAAGAGTGGGGGATGAGTCACACACACAAACACAATCGTGAGTCATTGTTAATGCTGGGCGGGATTGAATGGAGCTCAGGTGAAATGTCCAGAGCCGTTCAATGACTGACTCTCTCCTCATTCAGCTCCTCTCATTCTCTAAGAGGACAATCGTATCTCATTATTTCGAACCAAAATATACTTCCCAGCTAACCTTATCGCTGTAGCATGTGGCGTGAATGGGATAACGAAGGCAGTAACACTACACTCGCTCTACAATCGTCCTCCTTTGTATACAGTATATACAGTATATTCTGTATAATTGAGCCTGGCATTCCTAGTCCGTACATTCATTCATCCATTCACAAAGACCTAAATTGCAATGTACCACTGTTTTGTAGTCAATAGTGGTCACATTTTTAGTAAAGTAAATTCAACAAAGGCTGGACGGCAGCAGCTAATACTGTGGAAGTGTGAGGAAGAGCTAATGGATTCGATTCCAAGGTCCACAACATCTAAAATTTAGTGCATGTAAATATGAATGATTCAAAACAACCAGATAATGTTAATAACCTGTAACAGAAATCCACTGGGCAGGTGTAAGCCTAGACAAGGTTTTGTAGTTCTACCAGGTGGCGTGGCTCAGACCCTCAGATCATGACTCTCTTTGTCAACTATAACCAGAACCTTCTCACCAGTTTTAGACAGTTTTAAAGTCTACACTTCAATCAAATCTTGATTACTTTGTTTCAAACCCATCATTCTGGTGTACAGAGGCAAAAATGTCCGAATACTTGAAAGTTGGTCATAGATTAGAAGGCCTTCGTTGCGTTAAAGATGTGTAGAGGTGAATGAAATAAATACATCCAGAAGGGATGTAAAGGTGAGGGGTTGAAAATCAATACAATTATGTGACTCTTCAAGCTAGTTGAGTTGTTTAATGAGTAGCAAGACATGTTTTAAACAGCAAATGGCACTGATACTATATACTGTGACTTTGATTTATGGGCTTTTCACACCACCGCCTGTTAACTACCTGCGTCCAGTCATTTCAATGAGGGATGTGCGGCAGAAGGAAAATTGTTTTGGCTGCGACTGGAAGACCAAAAAGCCAACATATATGCAAACAACCGTCTAAAAGGGCGGGGCAGAGCTACGGAGAAGGAACAGTGAGCGAAGGGGGAGCAGTGTTGTTTACATAGAGTTTCATGTTTGATTCCCAAAAGTTACAAACCCCAACTGAAGAACAGATGTTTTCATTTTCTCATTGACAGAGAAAGGGAAATGTGCATTTTTTGATGGTTCCACAGGATTGGAGCTTGTTAACTGAAGGCTCTGCCTCCCATTCTGCTTTTGGAATATGTGGGGACCAGTAACCCTGCATCCTGGGAGCGTAAGGCTCTGATTGGGTACTAAGAGTTCTCTGAGATGTGTTTGCACCTGACCATTCATGGCTGTGTAGTTAAGAACAAGGATTTTAAATTCTATTCTCTTATCTAACGGGAAACCACTGAGAATCCGTTGGAGGGAAATATGGCCTCTGATGGAGGTCCTTGCCAGTACACGCGCTGCTGAGGAAAACATTAGAAAACGGTATTTTTTTTCCTTTTTGTCTAAGAAATAATAAAAGGACACTTACATTCACAATTTATCTCATATCCAGAGATCATTTTGTTAAAAAACAATTGGATCAAATTGCATGGGAAATTGTATCATATCACGAGTTGAGTGAATCGTTGCGTCCCTGAAAAGCCATTAAAACATTACTAACACAACAAACCTGATGGCTTCGGACTGTATGTGTTGATGCGTTGATGAATATTTTATTTCACATAGGCCGGTCACCTGCTGTTGACTTGTCACTGTGGATTATTTTGGAAACGTGATGTCATCCAACAGGGGTCATCGCCCCTCTAAAATCAGGCCTCAAACACACACTCATTCGCCTTGTTCAGGTTCATTTTGCACTAATGTTGCACACACACTGACGCTCGTCTCTCCGAGAGACCGGCTGCGTCGACACCAGATTGCTCGGCTGGTTGACCACGTCCACATGCCAGCACACACACACACACACACACACACAAACACACACAGGAGGGTGTGACCAGAGTAAGAAGTAGACTGGATGGATGTAGGTCAGAGATGTGACTCATCGCCTCCTTCTCCTCTCAGCTGCATCGTTAGTTCTCTCCTCCGTCCCCGTTCGTTCATGCTGCCCCCCCCCACCAGGAGAATCTTCTAGTGGAAGCAGGAAGGTGGAGCGACCGGCAGTTCGTCTGCTCTGCATATAAACCGGTCGTATGTAGGATAAAATAATGCGGAATGAAAACTGAGAGTTGTTACTAATCGAGCGTTTTGATGTTTTGAGTCATTTTTCGCGGGTTTCGAGGACCTCGTGTTCTGCTTCAGGCAGCTAAAAGCTGCTGTGTTGCTATTTACAGACCTGGAAAACAACATACAAACAGGCGTAAAGTGTTTGAGAAGCTGCAGCTCCGCCAACAGTTTATCATTTTTTTCTGCACTTCTGTAAAAAAAAAAAAAGAATCTAAATTCAACCCCCCCACTGAGTTTCACATTAAAAATCCACCCAGCATGTCAATTAAATATAAACAGCAAAACTCTGTCTGACGCGTTAACTTACAGGAGAAAAATCATTAACATTGCAACTAATCTCCCTCATCAAAAATTCCTGAAAATATTAAATTTCACCCTTTTCACATTGGCCGGAATTCCCACTAACACCTGCTAACAGTTGGATTTTCAGTGCAACGTGACAGTAAATTAGCAGATATAGCACCAGGTCAGTTAACCCTCGGTGGACACGGCTAATAATTGGGTCCGGCTCGGCTCGGCTCGGCTCGGCCGTGAGGTAAGACAAGATGTTTCTGCTCATATGTACTGAAGAAGAATTACATTAACAGCCACGACTAAGGATGCAGGTCAGCCGTGTGTATAGATGAGGTGTTCAGAGAGATTTTTGGAATGTGTCAGCAATTTTTCCGTATTCGTCACCGTTCAGGTCCGACGCTTCATCCTCAGCTGCAGAGGGACATTAAGTCCTGCTTGGGTTAACATAAGTGCATGAATTTAAACAAAGATGCTCTGATGAATGTGGCAGTCACCTTATTGTTAGCAGGTAAGGATGAACAGTGGCCGTCGTCGCTCTGATGACCTGCGACATTTCCATCTTCTGATCAGCCAATTGGAGCGAGCGAGAGCAATAAGTAAACACTGTTTCCTCCTCAGATACGTTCTCTGGTTTCTCATCTATCGGGCAGAATGGATGTTCTGGTTTGTCAGTCTGCTTGACGTCTTTGCGATGTGGTCCTGTAGCACTTTTTTCGATGCTGGGTTGGTGGTTCCTGGCCCTGAAATTTAAGGATTCCTATTACATGTTGGTAGCAATGGAATACGATGTATTGATACTGTAAGTGTCAGTGTTGGTCCTCCAAGGGTTCAGCCAGCCCTCATCTACACAGCGATGCCTTCACATCGAACCAGTTTGGTCTGCAGGTGCGAAGCCTCCTCTGAGTCATGCTCCAGTGGTCCAGGAAGTTACATCAAAACGCAAAAAAAAACAATCATTTTTATAGCAACTTTAAAAACAAGCATTTACACAATGCCTTGTCACAAAAAGCCAAATCAAAATGCTCAGAATATAGAGACGATATCACGATAACTGCTCAGAAAATAAAGTTCATGTTTTTGTCAAAGATGCTTAAGTCTCTTGTGTTGTCGCTGCCAGGACGCCTGCACGTACCTGCTGAAGCACTACGACTGGTGTTTGGACCCTCCGTCGCAGGACCTGGAGTACAAATGGCTGCCTGTGTCGCGCCCCGCCAACCCTCCCACCATCTGCTTCACCCGCCCGGACCGCAGCGGATCTGACAGTAGCGACGGCCGCTAGAGACGCGGCGGGCGTCCAGTCGCGTTCCTGCCGAAGAGCTGCGGGTTCGTGTTCCGACGCTCCTCTCCATAAAGCTGTGAAATCTGTGAAAGCACACAAACAGCGATGCCCCCCGGGTTATATCCCAGGACAACACAAAACAAATGACTCATTCTGCCGCTGTTGGCTCCGACACCACGAGACAACTTTTTATTTGTCCAATTTTAATGAGACGCTCATTAACATTTCACAAAGATTCATGCTGCCTTATTTCAAAGCGACTTTTGGTTTGAGCAGAAATGCTTCCTTTTCTGCCCCCACACTGCTGCGTCTGCATGCATTCAACCGAACGTGCACACACGCAGGTAAGCCCCTCAGACCTCCCCACCGCCACTGCTTAGCAACGGTTCGTCATACCGTCAGACACTGACTGACTTCCTTTTAGCATTCAAGTCACACACTAACCTGGTTATTTTGAAACTGGTGATGCTCAAACCATCTGAATCACATAAAGACGGCACCCGGATGCGTTTCAGAGCGCTCGGCTGCATTTTACACATTTTAGCTTTAAATCTTCTCCGCTACATTAATGAAAACGAGTTTTAAATTTAGTTTAGTGTAGAATTTTATTCCATATGGTGCTCTGTATGTGTCTGTCTTAATCATTCAAGTGCTCTTCAATTCTGTACACACATATATAAGTTGTATTATGTATAATTTAAAAAAAAAACAAATACAATTTTTTTTTTTCCTTTATTTTGTGCGTTTTTTTTCCTTTTAAAATGATGCCTTACTTTTAAACATTAGAAAAAAGTAAAGACAGAAAAATTACTTCAGTATGGAGTTTGTTCACTAGGACCATCCAGCTTGAATGAAACACGGAGTTTTTGACTCGATAACTGTACCGACGCTGTATAAAACTTTCTCTGCTTCCTCTGGCAGATGTTGCAGCCCAGACGCAACCAGTCAGGTGTCAAAGTGTTTATGAAAGACAAGCAAACTAGTGTAGATTTAATCACGATGACCACATTACGGAATGAATACTTTGGAATAAATCTATGTGAATTTGTCTTTTGTAAACATTGTAAAAGATGTTTTATTGGTGATCTTTAAACTTGCCCCCTTTGCATTAATGGTCAAGCTAAACGCAAAGTTTTAGAGCATGAAAGACCAGGAAATAGATCTTCGGTTGAAAAATACCGTCTTCTACCGGAAAAAATCTCAAAATGTAAAAATTTACATTCTGTTAATATGCTGAAGTTATCGAGCTAAAAGGCTTCTGAGGGGGGTCACATTTTTCAGAATAGGTTAATTTTATATGGAATGACCCTTTATTAATGGAGCATGGATCATTTTATCTTACTGTCAGCACAAAGCTCATAAAGACGCTTCAGGAAATGCTGAACTGCACCTTTAGAATCAGCCAATAACCTGTTCATTTCCAATAATAAAGAAAAGTTTTCCCATTTTCCAACACACGGGCGGCTGCCGGTGTTGCCTCGTGTCTGGAACCAGATCAGAGCAGTGACAGAATAATATCTACACGAATAAAGATCTGCGAGCGTAAACGGACGAGCGGTGAGTCATACCGCCGTGTTCACAAGAAGCCCGTTTTCTGTGTGTGTTTCATCGAGCAGCTCTCTGCAGGACAAAAGCATCTTTCTCACTTGTCACACTGAACACGCTCCAGCGCAGGAATACGAGGAACACACAGCTGCAGTTCTCCTCTTACTCATTGTACCAGTAATTATATCTCCAAATATCAGGGATATTCTGGAATCTCTGGTGCCACCACACATCCTTTGTGTCAGAGATTTAAGGCAAATTATGAATTAAAATATGTCCTTTCATCTGCAATTTTCCGTGTCTTTTCTCCATAAATTGGAAACTAAGGTTTCCTTTTCTTGTTTTAAATGTGGAAATGAAAACATGTTCTATCTTAAAGCTGTAATTTCCTGCGAATCAAGCATGAGACTCGTATGGAAGCAACTCCGCCCCCCTTTAATAATAATTAAAATGATTCGGCTGATAGCTGATATCCTTTGGTGTCCAGAGAAGAAAGAAATCCTCCATAAGAAATGAAATGACCCCCAAACGATGTGTGTGATATTACATATAAACACCACACGGACATTTAAACAAAGTCAAACGTGACTTTCATCAGAGAGGATCTTTAAAGCTTTTTTGTTTGTTTGTTAATTTACTAAGTGAGTCATATTTCAACGTAAACGTGCACAGAAATAAAAAGAAAAGAAGTTGATCCTGCTACCTGATTATAAAACGGAGAGAATTCATCAACTGTCCCGTTCGTGCCTGTTTGACAGATGACAAATTGACTCCGTGCTGCAGGGAATCATCTTTCAGCCCAACTAACTGCACAAATCAGCGTTTTGTCACATTCCACTCATAACCGACCGCCTGCCGTCGTCCTCGTGGTCCGCCCCTTCACGTTTCCAGACATAATTTACACGTCAGCTGACCGTGCCACATGCGAGCGCAGACACAATGGCCCAGTGACCTTGGAGAATGCAGCGAGCTGAGGGGACAACGAGACGCTGTGTTCACGACCTGCGTCGGATTCGCGGTTCATCCAGTCAGAACGGAAATGGGAAAATTTAAAGAAAGATGTAGAGACGAATGGGTTGAATATCATTAATGTAGCTGTTTATGATTCATACCGTCTGCCAGATGTGACAATAATAAATAGAGAGGACTGTTAGTCTACAGGTGGGCTTGTTGTCCATCCTGTGAGAACATGTCAGGCCTGCACACACGCTCGCCCAGCTGAGGGGGGACGCTGCGTCCAGATGGCAGAACAAACCCTGAGGTCACTTTTAATGAGCGCAGCTAATTACCACACCCGTGTCCGATCTGTCCCGTCCCAGAATTTACAGCAGGGGAACCCTGACGCTCCGACCCCCGACACAAGCCACATTTATACACACAACCGAGCTGAACCTAGCAGATTTCGGTAGCTGTAGCTAGCTAGTCTATTTCCAGAAAAGTCGAAATAAGAGAATGTGTTGGTTTGCAACATATTAAAACCCCATATTTAATCGAAAACAGTATAAAGACAACGAATCAACTGACAAAACGAAGAAATGTCTGTTTTTTTAGTTGAAAACTCTATGACCATTTAAAACCTGATGCCAGGCTAGAAGTTGTTAGCAGATGCTAACAGATGTTAGCAGATGCTAACAGATGTTAGCAGCTGTTGTTAGCTAGCTAGCTACAAAACTTCTCCAAAAAAGTTGAGACGGTGGCAAAAAATTGAGAAGGTTTAACAATAAAATTTCTCGACCTAAAGTTGCAATAAATTTGGCTAAATCATTGCCTACAGTGTCTAATATCTCTCCAGAGAAAAGACCAGACAAGTGTGGGGAAAAAGCAGATTAACATTGGATTATGCATTTTCATTTAAATTCTTATATATCCCACACATATGTTAAGAGCTGTAATATAGTTAATATTATTGGCCCCTCGAGGCTTCCAGCACGGTTTGACTGGTGCTCACGTACCAGCGGGAGGTCCTGAAAGAATCGGAGAGGTGGTCAACTCGCCGCCTCATGTCGACGTCAGAGTGTCAGGCTGCTCGTCATAGAAGATTAACGAACTTCCTGCGAGTGGCTGAGGATCTGATGGATGTGCGGACGCAGTTTGGCCTCGTCGTGGCCTCAGTCAACAGTATTGACATCTGAAGGAATGTTTCACGTAGCGTGGCCCATATTTATTTTTTTAATGGCAAAGATTAATCGCTGGTTGCGCTGATGAAAAGGTCAAAGGTCAGGAAAAGTTCTTGATTTTCCAGAAATTACCATTTGTTAACAGGATGCGAATGAAACAATCCCATCCCAGCCAAGACTCGACCGATCTGCTTCAAGATTTAATCCCAAAACACCAAGAAACATTTGACAGTGCATCGCAAAAATATCCATTATTTAAGTTATTCTTTATTATATCTTAAATGTATGACATGTTTTTACTGTGTCAGTTTTGATAATTATGCCCTGCAGCTAAAACAAAAAATATCTCAAAATATTGAAATATTTCAGTGCAACTTTAAACCGTAAATCATCAAAATTAAAAACTCGAAATGTTTCACTTCAAGTGTCGTGAACACAGAATATAAGAAAGTTCAACCTTTTAAATCTAATTTGGAAAAAAAAGATGATTTGATTGCTCGGATCGATTAGCTCAACGAGGCTATGCAAAGCATCTGTTCGCCACTGACGGATCGAAACGCTATTGAACGTGTTCGGTAACAGGAAGCAGCCTAAAGCTCATTTATGCTCATTTACGCTCATTTACGCTCTGCGGACGGAACCTATCTGTCTGCACTCTGCATTCATTTCCTCCGTATTTCTGCACGTTTTCAGAGCGCTTACAGATACGCGCCAACGGAGCAGTACCACTGGAAACCATGTGGCCGTCACTACCCGATCCAAAGTTCTAGCGAGACACGAAGAACAACCTTTAGAAAAGGTGGGACGTTTTGAGGCAGGATTTTGCAAGTTGGTAAGAAACTCAATTCTCCTTAAAAGCAACATTCTGGATTCAGAATAAATTACTTACACGCCACAAATAACAACCCCACAGAAATAAGTAAGTGTAAGTTCGGTAAAACTAATGAGGCGGCTCATTTTGGCTCGAATGGTTCTGAAGAAGCTCACCACAGAGGCTGATTTCAGACTCGGTTGTGACTTCACGGTGTTGCAACTGTAACTTGTCTCGTTGTCCTTTTCTGTCGCTCGCTGCCATCCCTCTCTTTGGGCCTGCAGTCATTCATTTCAACATGGCGGAACGGGGCCTGACCTGTCTGTGGAGATGTCTGTTTGGGAATCGAAGAGGAACGTATGGAATGAGGTGAAAGAGAGAAACAGAGTTGAATTAAAAGTTTTCCACTCCAGCTAATCATTAAACTCTTAAAAAACAATTTTAAATATTGTAAAATCATCTGTTTCAGTTGTTTTCATAAAAAAAAACAAAGCCCTCAATGGTCTTAAAATCCCTTGGATGTAATTCTACACCTTTGCCTCATCAAGGTTGTGATCTATGACTTTGCTGCGTCAGCCCCGCCCCTCAGCCCCGCCCTTCAGCGAGCAGGACCTCGTCTGCTCTGTCACCTTCTGACTTTTAGACCTCTGAAACTGAATGATTTTAGGGAGCTTCACAACACTGCAAAATGATCCATTTTGATAGAATTTGATCCGTTGGTTGGACAGCACGTTCCATTTAGTGAACGTTATCCAAAACATATCTAGAGTTTGCTATCATTAGTTAGCGTCTTACCGTGGAACAACTTTTAGGTGTTTTTATTTATCTGTGGTGGATGAAGCTGTTGATGTTGTCTTCCGCGCTGTTTTATCCATATCTGACATCTCTCCTCGTAGGTGTTTTCGGCTTCGGGAAGCCAAAAATCGGCGTTCAGACTTGCAGGTCCCATAAACTGACCACCTCAACATGTTAGCTTCTGCTGCGAGTGTAGAAATGTGGGAGCAGCCGACCAGCAGGTGTCACGACTGTCAAATTTCAACATGACACAGTAGAATTCAGTTATGAACCGGCACCATCCCAGAGGCTGTATCCCGGTTTCCATGGAAACAGCGTCTCTTCTTTTCACATATCATCACATCTCTCGTTTAGCCTGTCTGACAGATATTGCAGATAGATGCATTTTAATTTGTGGCCTGACGTCCAGTCAGACGGGGCCGCCGTCCGGATGTTGGCCCCCTCGGCGTGTGTGTGTGTGTGTGTGTGTGTGTGTGTGTGTGTGTGTGTGTGTGTGTTTGCTGCGTGCGTGACCCTCGGCTGGGAGACAACAACAGCAGGCCTGTGTTTTCTGCTGCTTGAGCCTCACACAGTTTGAATTACGAGGTCAGGACACAGACAGTGAAGTCAGCAGAGCAGGAGAAAAGCATTCTGGGAAGCAAACAATCCTTGTTTTTTTTTTCTGACAGAATTCTGGTGAATTTAAAAACATGCATCATCACCCGAGAGAACATCACAAAGGTCACAGCAGCTGTTGCTATGAAGGTGGAACAAGTTTTAAATGTATTTATTTGATGTCCGATGCAGAAAATTCAGGAACGAGGACATTAGACGGAGCAGTGAGGTAGAGCCGTACGTTTCTGGTGTTGTAATGATCTAATTTCATTTACAAAATAAAAAACAAAAGTCAAGAAACAAGGATGGATTTAAATGTGAACAGCTCCTGATGTGTTGCTCAGTTTTGGTGAGATCTGTCTTCTCTACTAATCCTTAATATAAAAGTAAGGAATCTCTGTCTGCCACTTGTTCGAATAGCACAAAAACTGTTCGTCAGATTGACTTCACGCCCGGCAGGCGTGTTGCTGATGACACGAGGATGTGCGTTTAGTGCAGTTTAGAGGAGCGACGTGTCTGATATGAATGTAAATGTCTAAGCAAACAGGTGCAAAGAGGCACTTTACTCGTTACTAATGGACCCAGTTAGCTTAGTTAGCTAGCCTGCTGTCCCTCATGGGTGGATCTACGCTTCCTCCCGCACGGTGACACTCGAAGAAAACAGTTACTCCGTGAGATTCTGGCAAGAGAGGGGAGAATGAACCAACACAGGCAGAAAGTGATTAATTCTCTTCCAAAACGGGAGTCAGGCTGTCATACAATCATGAACTCCTGAGGATTAATGACAGCAAAAACAAGTCCATATGCAGACACAACTGACTGGGAGAGATTCAATCCTTGTATCTCGTTTCACTTATTACATCGCAGCCAAACGTGCGCTGACACCAACTGATACTCGTTCCCATTTTTACCAAACTCACATCACCCATTTTAGGACTCAGTTGTAGGTGATGTCCACCAGTCTGCGGTCAGAGACATCGACCTGTGTCTGTCTGTTCCGCGCCTGGACAGATATATGATGATATGATGATATGATATTCTGGCTCTGCCTGGCAGAGTTTTCACCGCTCCTCATTTTCATTTATTCCACACTGAAGCGTCCAACGGCCACAGTCGCCTTTGCATGTTTCTGCTGTTCTGTCGATCTCGGATTTCTGACTCACTCTATGCAAACCTCGAGCGGCATCATCGCCGGTTATCACATTATCTACCAACACTCGGGCGAACTTTAGGAATTTTTAAGATTACTGGAATATGTGAATATTTGAAAAATCTTTGCGAAATCTGTAGTTTTGACTTTAGTGTGAACTGTCCCTTTAAGCAAAGGACAAATATTCTCATTTGAACAGGAAATAGTTTTGAATTAGTGCATTTTGCATACTAGGAAGCATTTTCCTAAGTGGTAAATTCTGTGAGTCACTTTTCTATGAACTGCTGAATGGGATCTATTGCTGGAAGAAGGAGGACTGTGCGTTCCTGGGAATTTTCTCTTAATATTCCTTAAGTGAGGATGAAAATAATAAAACACTGGTCGCAGTAGCGCCTTCCGGGACAAGACAAACAAGACAAAACGAAGTGCAGACGGGTAACATGCCAGCGTGAGATAACAAAAATATTCTCACGGCCCAAAATATTATCAAGTGTTTCCTGGCAACTGCAAGTCATAAAAGCGCTCAGAAGGCTGAGGCGAGAGCATGACAGGCTTCAGGCATAATTCATGGAAGAGGCATTTCCCCTGCAGCCTGAACAGAAACCGGTTAGTTGGACACTTCCGACACACTCATCTTTAAAACATAGAATTACCCAAACTGTCTGTGGTTCCCAGAATCTGGTCCACCCTCGACATTATGTCAGTTCCTCTTAACAGCCCAAATCTGCAGTAAGTGTTGCTCAAAATTCATTCTTTATCAAACCTGTCATGTTTATAACCAGCGCGGTGGAGCGAATGGCGTGGGAGATACCAGACCAAGTGGGTCTTTAAAGGAGCAAAATATCATGTGCCATCATGATGAGGTCAGCTGGGAGGTCCAGTAAACGTGAGGCGGCCCTCATGTCTGAAAATACGATACGGAGACGTCTGGTTCGCTGACTGCGGCGGACAAAATGTGACTTTGGGAGACAAATTTGACCTTTGACACAGTAACCTGCTGGTTCGCTGGAAAACACTGATTCAGAAAATTATAATTTAGTGATTTAAAGGAAAAAAAACCCAAAAAACGTAATGTGAAGCAGTCAGTATTTCCTCCTCTTTAAGTTTGGGTTCCGTTTTGGTTTTGAGCAGGTCAGTGTTTTTAATAAAGCGACCCCACACCAACCAAATTTCCTACAGTTTCTTTACAGTTACTGAGTCTAAACGGTCTCACCATATTGGCCATATGGGAGCAATTTTTAAATATTCAGATTCAGATTCAGATTCAGAATAATTTATTTATCCCCCGAGGGAAATTGTTAAATATGTATGTTAGCGTCTATAAGACCAGGAAATAAAGTGAAACTAGTAGTCAAACCAAACAAGCTATTCGGACAGTCCCATTACATTACGTTTTAGTGACCAAAGGTCAAAGGTCAAAAAGCTTGTGTTTTGTCCGTAACTCCAGAAAGAATCGAAGCAGAGAGGTTCGCCTGGTGTCATTTTGTAGCTGACAGCATTGGATACAGATGATTAACTTTTAGGCTTTCAAAGTCAAAGGTCAAGGTCACTCAAAGGTTAAAAAAACAAAACAAAACAAAAAAACAAAAAAAAAAACACATTTCGTCCGGACAAGGTTCTCTCCAGGAGAACCTGACATAAAGAGGTTCGCCTGGTGTCATTTTGTAGCTCGTCCCAGGCTCCATCACACAGCCAGAACCAGCTGGATCTGTGGTTCATGTGTTGTAGTGAATTTAGCTGCGTCAGTGGAGGTTTGTTTATGTGAATTCTTGAGCGTCATCACACATGAAAATAACATTTTTTTGAACTACAGAAGACGGTAACAGTTACAGTAATCCAACCGTTTGGCTGTAACGCTGCTTCCAGAGGTGCACTGGATGATGCTCTTAAGACTAATCCCAGAAAACTTTGCATATGTTTGCAAATATGACCATACTGACAACAGAAAAAGACGTCAGAGTGAAGAAATTCAAAACAGCCGATGCAAAAATATCCCACGCTATTTGGGAAATGAAAGAGGTATTTTATTTCAAACGTATCCTGTTATGTTTTATTATTATTCCAGTGAAATAAATTATATTTTTACAGGCCTGAAGTTGCTTATTCGGTGCCTCCTCAGTCTTAGTTGATTTCTTTTTTTAAATCCCAAAGACGGCAGAAACGTGTGCTGAAAGTTCGATTCACAGACTTAAAAATACAACGTTTGCATCAGAGTCACGGCACTCGCCTCCGTCTTGGCCATATTTTTATCCCTCCATGGATTCAAACTGGTTCTCTTCAAGCTACAAGCAGAAACAGGAACGAGTAGAAACCCGGTGCAAGAAAAAAGGCCAATGTAAAAATGTGGTTAAATTTTTCTTGCTGACATGTTTTAAAATATTTTACTCACTTTCCTCACATTTAACACATAATCTAATGTGATATGTAGTTATTAATGTGTTCATAGATATCAATAAGTATTAAATCTAAATGAAGTACTGAAAGTTCTATCCAAAAGTCAACATGTATATTAAAGATTTGACATTTAGATTTAACTTTCAACGTTTAAATTTGTCATTTAACTTCCTTCTTATGTGTAAACATAAAACAATTACATATTCATATCACATTCAACACATTTTGGATTCATTTGAACGTTCGCAAAATTGGCCAAGTGGGAGGAGAGCGATATTTTAAATATTTTAAAATACTTCAGCGGGATAATTAGAATCATCTGGTACTATAACGCATCACAGGTTCTGTAAGGACAGAAGTCATATTTGTGAGATAAACAGTCAGTTATGAGATTTAAAAATGTCAAAATTATGGGGAAAAAACTCAGAAAACATGAACACTGGAAAAGTTAGTTTTAATTCTAATTTAAAACAGTTAAACCTTTGTATGTTCTGTAGTCACCTCACCCGAAGGGAAATATTTCAAGCCTTTTTTTGATTCAATTATGATGATTATGGCTCACAGAGTTACAGTGAAACATTGACTAAATCTAAGGATCAAAATTAAAACAGTAAGTACTTGAAACACATTAGTTTACGTGTAATGACTTTATAATACATTAAAAGTTCTTAAGACACTGTGCAGCTGTTGTCAGGAAACGAGTCCAAATTATCAGATAAACAGTCAATTGTGAGAGTTTAAAATAGTGAAAATAATGAGACAAAGTCATAATGTTCGATCCAGTAAGAAATCAATAGAGAAAGAGCAGCTTTAATGAAAGACTGTGAATACGTAACACAGCGCAGCGCTGAATTTATGTCCTCACAGCCTGGTTTGTCTCTGCAGACATCCCATAAACAAATCTGATCGAGGGCAAAATATGTAAACTACAGATATGATCTACCACTAACACTAATAATAATAATAATGATTTCTCTATATATTTATATATAAGGTAACAAATATGTACATATAGTATGTCAATATATTTCAAAATACAACAAAAACAGCTTCTTTGATATAAGTTACATATATTTTTCCAGATAGGCACCTATATAGAAAATATACGTCTATATGTTTTTTTATAGTATTTACATTTTTTCGTGACTGTTATGACTGTGAGCTTTAGAGATTCATCAAAAACACACTCGTCACCCTAAATGAGATATTTCAAACGTTTGTGTTGCATATTTACACATATAACTGTAAATATATGTGTGTGACATACATCTACAGTCATACTTGTGGATATTTAATATGTTTGCACATATGTAGTCAAATGTCACTTTTTTGCTTGTGACATGCGTGTTTTCTGTCTGAGAGGAGCGAAAATTCTTACAGTTATGATCTAAAATTTGTCCAAATATTTGCAGAGTAAACAATAATGTGGATGTCAGCGTGAAACGAAGGGAAACATAAATGGAAGGTTTCGTGCGGTCGGTTTACCTGCAGGCCACATTACACAACAAGCTGTGTTTGCTCTCCAGGCAGCGTTTCCCGGCCTCGGAGTCGAGCCCGTTCCTCTCCTAGTTATAGACCCATCAGCCCGGGTCCGGCGGCGATCCGGCGGACTCACGGAGCCGTTCAGCCGGGTTAGAATTCCTAAACGAGATTAAATTTATTCTGACTGTTTTAATGAAAAGCGAGTGAGTGAAAAATAAGTTCATGTTTGATCACGGGAGCAGGAAGCACACAGGAAGTGACACGTACGATGATCCATGCGTGTTGCACTGTGCACGGGAAGGCCGTGAAAAGGGGGTTCGGATTAGTTTTCACTTGTGTGTTGTTGCATAACACACACACACACACACAGAGAGAGAGAGAGAGAGAGAGAGAGAGGGAATTCAATCACTTGAATGTCCCATTAACAAGGACGCTCCACTTCCTCCCCTCCCCCACCCTCACTGCTCAGCTGCCCCCTGTGAGATCCGGGTCACATGAGTTCACCTGCTGGCCTGGATCTGTGTGCGTGTGTGTGTGTGTGTGTGTGTGTGTGTGTGTGTGCGTGTGTGCACGTGTGTGTGTGTGTGTGTGTGCGCGTGTGAGTGTGTGTGCGTGTACGTGTTTGTGTGTGTGTGAGTGTGTGCGCGTGTGCGTGTGTGTGCGTGTGAGCGTGTGTGTGTGTGTACGTGTGTGTGTGTGTGTGTGTGTGTGTGTGTGCGTGTGTGTGTGCGTGTGAGTGTGGGTGTGTGTACGTGTGTGTGTGTGTGTGCGTGAGTGTCTTGATGAAACACATAGGCTGCTCACACGTGTTTGTGTGTTTGCCTACAGATGTGGGGAGTCTCGACAACCGTCCGTTTCCTGCGTTTCATCCTCGTGTGAGTTGTGCTGCTCGCCACCTGTCAGAGAGACACGGGTTTACAAACGCACCGAGGAGCTGAGCCACAATTTAAAAAACAGGAAATTGAGGATTTGGGTTTGTTTAAGAGGTTATTGAAGGTTAACACTTGTCTCCTTCGTGCAGTAAGCAGCAGATCTTCTGTTCTCCCATGTGGCTGTAAATCAATGAGCCGTGTGAGGGAAACTGTTTGGACTCCTTTTTGTGTTAGGATGTAGAGAACAGATCAGTTTCGGCTCCACTTCCTACATGACCGCACGCTGTTCAGTGAGTTCACTGATGGAAGGAAGGTCGGAACCCCTTCATGTGAATTTTTAATGTGAAAATACTCTCCTGCTCCTGTTAAACCTTCTCAAAGCAGCTGCTTTTATTTAGAATCACCAGCTGAATATGAATCATAACTTTGTGTATGTTCCTTGTTCTACGCGTGATTAGTTCACATGGAAACCTGTTAAAATCTCACAGTCTCACGAGTACAAAGTAAATATTAAAATGTCTATTTTTTTTCCACAGATGTGACCTTTATGTGTGTATACTAAATACCCCAAAACATGTCGTACATATATGTTGATCACACGTCATAAAATAGATCCAAACATGCTGGAGGCGTGCCAAAGCGTATTGATCGCCCCTGGTGGCTGGCTGCAGTATAGGTCAGATGGCACATGGTCCAAAATCAACATTCACATAAATGTTCTTCCCAAAGATGGATTCTGTGATTTTTGGTAGTTCTTATCACAATGATATTGAAGTGTTAATTATTCTGGTCAGTCAATCATTACAACTTAACCCGGAGCTGTCGAGGAAACGGCTCAGCGCTGCAGTGTGATTGGCTGTCTTTGTCTGAGACGAATTAATTAATTAATTAATTAACTTTTGAGCCTTCTCATCCCACCGTCAGATCAACGGGTTTCATGTGATGCTTTTTCTACAAAATCAGCCGGTTCCAGTAGATGAAGATGATTTGAAAGGCTTCCATACGCTTGTTCGTGTCATCGGACGGTAAGAACACTTTGGCTCGCTTCCACCTTCTCTCGTATCAACTCTCAGCCTGGACCGACCAACGTATCCCAGTCCAGACCTGCCGTATCGAGCTGAGACACTGTTTGCGACAGGACGGCACTTCAAAAAACATCCTCATTTCATTTACTAAAAAAATATTTGAATTAGCTGCCTGGTTTGGAGCTGGTTTGGTGAACGCACACGGGCCCCTGGGCTGCAGATGTTTGAGTAAAATATGAATATAGTTTGAATGTGATCTCACCGTTTCATCCTGCGCTGCTCCGGCTATGCAAAGCACGCAGCCAGATTTGAATGAGGAAACAGTGTTTTTTTATGAGTGTTTGAGAAAGAGATAAAGATAATGGGGGGAGAAAAAAAAGGATTATTTACTCAGTAAGTAATGTCACTTTTCCTTCAGGTATATTTTCCTCGATTTGGGTCAAACTGTAAAAACCTCCTTTCATGACAAGACGTTCCTTTATGTCAATGTGCATTTTTGTTTGGCCCCATTTTTAATTGATAACCTTTTACCTTCGATTCCGTGTCCCAGGCTGACCCTTGGGCCGTCCTTAAGCGTCTGCGGGCCAGGTTTTGGCGGTGTGTTCCGCATGGTTTGAACCACGAGATGTTGAGGCTTTTTAGCCCATTGAGCATCTTGAATCGACCACGGAGCCTCTATTGAACCAAACAACTACAATGGTAGAGTGAATACGTCTGCCAGAGCCCCTTAAAGCTGGGATATGTAGTTTAATTTGGGCATCATTTGGCGCTGCGTTCAGGTTTTATTAAAATCTACCCACGACGGGTATTTTTTGGTCAATCACAGGTCATTTCAGGGAAATGACTTCACTTACAGTTACTAAGGGCGTACCACAGGGGTCGGTCCTAGGACCACTTCTCTTCATCCTATAAATTAATTAAGCTGCTCATGATGTCTTCAGTGATATTTTTCATTTCCATACAGACGATAGTCATAGACACTCCAGCATCCACACCAGACCTGTCTCTCTGTTGGTTAAAAGGTTAAATAAAGAATAAGAAAAAACATGAGCAGCAGTTATTGTTTTTTTAAAGCTGTTCAATTTAGGATTTACACTCGATGTTTGTCAGTTTAAAAGATTAATTAGCAATTCAAAAAAAGTCTATCTGTCTCTATCTGTCTGTTACGGTTAGCTTAGCCTAGCATGTAAAGGGGAAAGTGACAGTTACTTTTGCCTTTTGCAACAAATTCCACCCAACGAGAGGAGCAGCATTAGTAAGAATTCTGTCAGCACCGCTTGCTCTTATTTCCAGGTCATCACTGTGAATTTGTTCTTAATCAACTTTTCCTGTTAAATAAACAAAAAAAGCAAACACTCGTTTCCCCCTAAGTGATGCTCTGCCATGTCACCTGACAAGGATTAGTGGGATGTTTGCGCTGTCGGCTGAAGGGGAAGTCGCCCGAGGTTACAAGAACTCGTGGGAGAAAAGAGGCACAACCTTTGGCTCAACAAGTGAGGGTGACACCATCTCACCTTTGTGAGTTTGCGTGTGCGATTACTGACCGCTGAAATGTGGGTAAGCAGCCGGTGACCTGTTTTATTACTCATTAACCCAGAGAGCCTCCGTAACAGCTCCAGACAAACACAACATCTACCCTGAAACTCCAGCGTTAAGCTTCACCTCAAAGGTTACAAAATTCCAACCAGCAGCCGCAATCCTGGGCAAACTTCAAAAGATGGGCCTGGAAATTCACAAAAAATACATACAAATGACATTAACTAAGATTCTTGCAACACATATTCAGAAAACAGAATTTAAAAAGAAGGTAACACTTGGTGTTTGTTATTGAAGGTATGCTATACAAAAATGTCATATTTGGCCTTTTACTGTACGTGCATAGATATTAAAAACCAAGACATAACTGTAGATTTATGGACATTCAGATCTATGTTACACACATATATGAAATATCTGGTCTAAGGTGACATGTGTTTAATATGTTACACCGTCTATATATTAACATTTTGCAGTAGACATATTATATATCACATCCATGTATG
>KV751375.1:2967431-2981263 GCA_001698575.1 Mola mola | reverse complement strand
GATAGCACGTGTGCCAAAGAACATATCAGAGACAGTTTCTGTTGTTTCGGGTCTTTTTTTTATCCTGCTGATGAATGTTGAGGTGTTTATTTCTCCGATTGGATCCCATAAATAACTTGAATCCGGAATATTTTCGCTTCATTTTTCGAGTGAAGAAGCGTCGGCCATCTTTATTTACGGCTCTAGTTTACACACAGTTATTGTTGACACCGTTTCTGCCTTTTTTTCTGCCTTGTTTAGTTTGCGGCAGGACAGTTTTCTCTTTAACGAACATGACGCGATGAGTTTTATCACGTTTGAAATGTGGATCAGGAGACGATTGTTTGCGTGATGACGGCCTCGTAGCTGATGTTTCCCCTCTGTCCCCCATCCAGGGCGGCCCGGTTGAGATCCTCCCCTTCCTCTACCTTGGCAGCGCCCTGCACGCCTCCAAGAAGGAGGTGCTGGACGGCATCGGGATCTCGGCCCTGCTCAACGTGTCCGCCGACTGTCCCAACCACTTCGAGGGGGCGTACCAGTACAAATGTATTCCTGTGGAGGACAACCACAAGGAGGACATCAGCTGCTGGTTCCTGGAGGCCATCGAGTTCATAGGTCAGTGTGTGTGTGTGTGTGTGTGTGTGTGTGTGTGTGTGTAAATCGGCTCACAATGACTCAAACTTTATTTATGGATTTATTTTTTGGCACTTGCCTGTGTTCTCACTTTGAGCCGAGCTGTGTTTGAAGGCATCATGGAGGTGTGGAGGAACAAAACGTCTACTCACATCTGTGAAATCAGTGGTTCCCTCTGTTAGTTAAGGCTCATTTTATCACAAATTACTATAAAAAAAATCAGAATATGAACAAAATGTTTATATTGGGCTGTGATCAGATCTCACCGTGCTGTGTGAACACTTTGAGTCTTTCTCATGAGCACTTGTCTCCATCACCACGTTTTAAAAATCATTTTCAAATCCATTTTGTGCCACAGCATCTGAGAGATCATTAGCTCGTAATGTTAGCTAGCTGTGACAAACCTTAATTACCAATGACAGATTTAAGCCAGCTGGGGCAGACGTTAGCTAGCTGTGGCGGATGTTAGTAGTGGTAGACGTTAGCTACATGTCACGGACATTAATTACCTGAGGCCGATTTTAGCTATTAGTGACAGACGCGAGCTAGCTGAGGTAGATGTTTTAGCTAAATGCTAATGTCAGTGAGCTATCAACTAACAACAGTACAAGTTGATGTTTAGCAGGTGTGTAATGATCTCCATACAACACAGTTTAGCATATACGCATGCTAACTTTTGCCAGTTAGCTTTGAGTACAGCTAATGTTAATGGTTCTAACACAGATAATTTAAAACCATAAGTTTGTGTCCAGATTTTGGTGCTAATTGATCAGCACTTCCTGACCTGCTGGTGACGCTGATATTAGCTTTTACACGTGCACGATATCCACGTTCATCTCCGACTTCCTGTCTCTTCAGATTCAGTACGGGATGCCAGTGGGCGGGTCCTGGTCCACTGCCAGGCGGGCATCTCGCGCTCGGCCACCATCTGCCTGGCCTACCTGATGAAGAGGAAGCGCGTGCGTCTGGACGAAGCCTTCGAGTTTGTGCGTCGGCGTCGCAGCATCATCTCCCCCAACTTCAGCTTCATGGGTCAGCTGCTCCAGTTCGAGTCACAGCTCCTCGCCACTTCCTGCTCCGCCGAAGCCGCCGCCACTGTGAGCCCGCTGCTCGGACCCAAGTCCTCGACGGCCGCCGCCTCCAAGTCAGCCACGCCTACCTCTCCGTTTATCTTCAACTTCCCGGTGTCGGTGGTGAACTCCGCCTACCTGCACCACAGCCCCATCACCACCTCGCCGGGCTGCTGATGGGCAGCCATTCGCAGCCTTTTAACCCCTCCCCCTTTCCCCCGCCAAAACACACCAACAGAGCACAGACTGGGCTGCTATTGGTTGGAGGAGCCGAGCGCCGCACAAGCTTCCAGGGCGCCACGAGTGACGTCACGGTGCCTGATTCAGAACTCAGACGTTCAGAAACCAGCCAGCGCTCCGTCGGTTTTAAGCGTCCCTCAAACCGACCAAAAAACAAGACGTTCTGCAGACGAGCCGGGACGGAGAGTTGGACCGTCGTTTACGGAAAACACAATAACAACAACAACACACTGAGAGAGGCAGCAAACACATACACACACACACACACACACACACACATTCATGACAACCGACTGAATAAGCTCAGTGTGAAGACAGGGCCTGTTGCCATGGTGACAAGAGGAGACGGACACAGGAAGGAAGGAAAGAGGAATTTTAAGCAGCCACTCTTCCTCTCTGGAGCGAGGTGATGGAGAGCAGGAGCCTCTTCAGTGACAGGTGCCGGACCAGAGCTTCCTGTCGCTCATACGTCCTCTTCCTCTGCTCCCTCCCCCGACACCTTCCGCTCATCTCCTTTTCATCCTTTTATATTCCTCCTCCCATCTCAGCCCCGGCCACTAAATAATCAAACAAGACGCCAAAATGAAGGCCAGGGCCCTGCTGAATGGACCGGGAAACCCCTTCTACTGTTCTGATGACAGTCACGGGACCGAGCCGGCAAACGTTTTAACGTTTTAACCCTCCAGAAACAGTTCATTCACTGGTTTCCGAAAAATAATTGTATTTATTAGTGCAAACAAAGTGAACTAAGAGCTCCTGCAGGATGGAAAATGCTCATTTTTAGGGCCGTGTGTCAGTATTCAGTACCTGTACCAAGCTCGCAACAATACCTGAATGTGATTCTTTTTGTATCGGGATGTTGAAAACGTGACTTTGCTATCTGCCGATCGCTGGAGTTTAATGCGACATGTCAATGCTAGCTAGGATTCAGCGATTCGAGAAAATATTCTCGCATTTTCGGGGTGACTTCCTGGACTTTTCACCGTGATTAAGTCACAACAATTTAAGGTTCAGACAACGTAAAACTCCCAGACGTTGACCACGATCCAGTTACGAGTTGGTAACAAATCGGAAGCACAGTTTTTAAGGATTTTAAGCTAATACCAGTTAACATACTGTGATTGTGCAACATAACTACATGGCTACATGTAGAATCTGCACAAAACTGTTGGTATGATCCAACTAAATTGCTAATAAACACTTTCACGTACATTTTTTTTTTTACCTATGTTGCCACACGGAGTAGCCATCTTGGATTTTTAGTGTGGGCTTACCGAAGTTTCTTCGAGTTTCCGAGGAATATTCCTGATGACGTATCCTGACTAGCATTTCGGGATTTCCAGACTTCAGCGAACAAATGGGACGAGTCAGAACTTCAGTAAACTTTGAAACTTGTTACCAACTCGTAGCTGGAACAAAGTCGACCTGTGATGTCATTCCCAACCTGGATATCCGGTTTCAGATTCCGATTTTTCAGACGGAACGCACGATCATAGTGCTGAGATACAACCAAAATGAAAGAAAATGTTTCAAATGGTTATTTTAAAATGATTCTCAGCTCGAGTCGTGTTTTCTAGTTACTGGACTAAAATGTGCATCACCAGCGAAGGGTCCTTTAAGATGTTTGTGCCTTGTTCATGAAGGTATCCTGGGGATTTTAGGCGTTTTTAGATTTCAAAGCTGCTCGAAAGTAGATTTTTTTGAATGTTAGTCCGACTTTCTCAGCATTTTAGCCTCTTTTTCCACAGTTGTCACAAACACTTTGGGCTCACGGGGAATTTTACCCTCAGACGATACCGACCTCGGAGGAATTCTAGTGGCAATATTTCCTCACATGTATCCTCTAGGGTTTTCACCGAACCACCAAAGACATCACGACCTTCGACGCCGCTCCGTCACAGGGCAAACCAGGTTACAAACACACACTGAAAACAAAATTAAAAGTCAGTCCAGGTGTGTGTTTGTAAAAGTCCTCTCCGTAGAACTTTCAGGTCTCGCAATACCGTCTGATTCCACGACATCACAAATGAGCACAGTGACAGGTTTTAGACCGGGCCGACACACACACACACACACGCTAACCTTTCTGTCTCTGGAGATTGTCGGCACTTCTCTCTGTAGCACTTTCAAGTGATGCAATACTGTATTTATAAGTTAGATACGAATTGAGACATGTCGTCTGCATGCAGAGAGAACGAGAAGCTGGTGGTTGAAAAAAGGCAATACTTTGTACACGTGTCCGTCTGTCTGTCCGTCACCTCTCCGTGTGAGTCCAGACCGTCTGTCTGCTCAGTGCTGTTGACCCGTCATGGCAATATCGATCCTCCACTCGGACATTTATATATATATATACATAAAAAAACAAGAACTTTCCCTTAATTTTATTGTGGAATGAATCATATGTGCATTTATTTATTACTGAAGATCCACTGTTGAATAAACAATGTTCTTAAATACGTTGTACGTCTTTTCATTTTGCACATGGGGGGGGGGCGCGTCTCTTAATAACTTAAATAATTGATAACTAGCAGTTTGGTGTAAATCTGCTCAACATATTAACTATCGAGATGATTTTTATGAATTGGCGCCACGTAAATGAAACTGAGTTGAAAGACGATTGAATGTGTTTTTAAAATTTTTTTACGATCAAGTTTACGTACTTGTGCTTCCATTTCCTGCCTCCTTAAACTTAATTGAATTTTCACGTATTTTATACACTTATGCCACTATATTTATTTACTTTGCATATGCGACAACGATTTGTGAATTTCAGCTATAAAACATTGAGTATTAGCGTTGGTATTAGCACTAGAAGTGTACAGTTCAGTACATAAACGTTCACTAAAGGGACAGTTCACCCCATAAGTATGTGTGCCCCTAGTTCCTGCATGAAACTGCTCACAACAAACAGAATTATCTGCAGTATCTTTTTATTAGCCTTTTAAAAAGCTGTCAGCGAGTTCCATCATATCGGAGAGACGGACAAACTGTCCCTTTAATTGATGCCTCTTTCCAGCCATAAAATTACAAGAAAAGCTGTTTGGAAATAATACAAATAACAGCAACACTGGTGGAATATGCTGAACTCTAATATTAATGACTGACCTTGTGTGTTGAGATCATCTTCTTTGGTTTTACATGAAACAGGCGAGGAAGATAAAAAGAAAATACTAGAATAGGTAAACAAGTTTAAGAAGTTGGCATGAAATCTGTATCTAACTGGCATCAAATCATCACACAGACATTTAATGAGATAAAATCTGTGTTTTCTTCATTTAAAATTCGAGGAATCTGCTGGGGACAGGCATATTACCCTGTAGTGCCATCTAGTGGCGAGAACATGTAAGTCATCATTCAACCCAGTGCAGATTTTTTTTTTTTTAAATTAAGCTGAAGCAGACATGAAAACAGACCTTTGGTTCGAGCGAGCAGCATCACCTGTACGGGTGAAACAACGTCAAACAAGAACCTCCTTTCCGTCTCTTTAACATCTTTCACAGTTTTTCAGCTGAACACATGTTTCTTTTCCTCCTTTAATCCCTAAAAAACAAGCAGTTACACAGAAAACAAACTTTTTTGTTACTATGGTGATAAATCATTTTTCGGATCAGACTCTTTTTTTCTGCTCTAAAGACAAAAGGAAGACGCCAATGATGAATCATCGATTAATAAGGTAAAGTTTATAACTTCAGGAAGTTTGATATCAACGGGAAATGTGTACTTTTTAAAGGATCCCTTGTTTCCTGTCTGCCCTCACTGTTCTCACATTAGTTCTTCCTGTGCTGTCACTTCTTTTTCTCCTCTTTTTGCTCTCCTGTTCTTTAAACACAAAGAGTTCAAAGTGAAATTAATTGGAATCAATTCAAATAAAATCATTCAAACTAACTTTTTTTCCGAGCCGGACCTCCCTATAGGCCACTAGGGGGCCCCAAACTCATGCGTCTGGCCTCTTTTCTCTCTTCAGAGGCCCACCATGACCGAAGTCCTTAATATAAAAATAAAAATAATAAATCGTAAAATAACTTTAGATGAAACTCAGCTGGAGACCTGCGTCGCAGTTCTGCGACTCCTCTTCAGCTCAGAGTCGGAGCTGGAGGGGAGCTCGCTCCATCCTGGTGGTTTAAATCGTCTCCAAAGATGGTTTGATGTTTTTAAGTAGTTATTTGATGCTACAGAAACAGAGCGAAACGTGATGATTGGCAGCTGAGCTCTGCGTAGTACGGGACAAAAGGTGACCAAACGAAATCACCAGAGAAACACGGCTGAGAAATGTTGGCTTCCGTGGGAGGAAATGGAGACCTGTCGGCCATCTTTGTTTAGGTCAATGGGGTCAACAAAAGGGGCGTGTTTGCTTCAGCGATAAACAAAGGAGAAAGAGCCAAGAATAAACGCAAAGACACTTCAAGTTCTTTTATTAAGGATCTTCTTCTGTACAAGTTTCATGTGTCAGACATGTGACTCCACGCCTCCAACATATTTACAACAAGATGGCTGACTGGCCGCCGCAGGCGCACGAGAAGAGACGGAGCAGCTCAGACACGATTCAGACGTCTATCACATTTAAAGAAAGAGACAACAATCGAGAAGAGGAACCTGAAATCATCCGTAAAAGAGCAGTTAAAAGGCATCGATCTCAGGAACTTCGGCTCTGTGAAGAGACGCCACAGGAAAACGCAGAAATTCTCCACTTGTTTAAACTTTGTAAATCGAGGTCGCGCTCGGATGGCTGACTTCCAAGGAAAAACGTGACTTTGTGTGGGAGAGTACGGAGGACAGTTAGGGCCAAATATAATAAACTTCAACCTCAGAATTTTGACGAAGGAAAACAAAAACTGTTACAAAAAAGTCTGAGTTTAGACACAATTTTCATATTTTTCGAAGAAATCTCCCGTAGTGTGAAAAATGTTTGACAGGCAGATTAAAATCGCCACCATTCAGTCTTAAAACAAGAATCCCAGTGCTAGTTTTTACTTCAGTCGTTAGCTGCTGAAGTCGCTGCCACTCGTGTCGGATGAACGAACGCCATCGAACACACGAGCAGAAAAACTGAAGGAGAAAAAATTAAAATACGGCTTTTAGCTCAGTTTGCACTGATTTCGCAGCGTGAAAATCAGAAGCTAACAAGCAAACACGACCCCGCCTGCTGCTGCCTGATTGGCTGTACTGCTGGTCGTGCGTTTCCAGGACAACTGACTCATTCTCAGAAACTTTTAAGGCCATTTCCCTTCCGGTTTTACACACTTTCAAGGAACTAGTCATCGAGTGGTCCCACTTGGTGTCAGCACACAATCACAAACAAACAGGCAAACAAGATCAGAGTAAAAGAGTAAAAGAAACAGCGGGTCAAGTTTACGTAGCTTCGTCAGCTGTCAGTGTGTCCGAAACACACAAACGGAGCTCATCTTTCCATACTGCGTCACCAAAAAGCTGCACATTTCACGCTCGTTCACCATGTTTGAGGAGTGTAAACATCAGGAGAGCCAAAATGAAAGAAAGAAAATAGAAAACACGAATAGATAGATATAAATCCAGTGCAGGATTAATACTTAGACTACAACTCATCAGTTTGGCCACTAGAGGGCACCAACGTTACAAGGTGGGAAGGAAAAGGCAGCAGGTTCGTGTAAACAACAAAATGTGGGTCCCTGTGACAAACAAAAAGATGCTCCAGGTGTGTCAGTGGAGATGTTGTAAAGGGACAGTTCACCTCAAAATCTCTATGTTTTTCTCTTACCTGAGGAAAAGAGTGACTCGCACAGAAACGGTCAGATTTTGGGCTGAACTGTCCCTTAAATTTGTGAACGTTAAGTTGATGGGATCAGACCTCCGTCAAACCTCTCTGACTTCCTGTGGTCACAACCATCAGCGCCCCGTCGACAATAAGCTTTGTGTTGCCTCAAATCTTCACAGCGGCTGTAAACATGGAGCTGAGGACCGTTTAGGTGTCACATGATCTGCAGTTAAGTTCAAACTGTCCATCTAATAGTTTCTCTGTTGAGTGCAGCTCTGAGTGAGCTGTGAAATAAATAAAGAAGAAAAGTGTTTTGTGCGTGTGTGTCAGAGAGTAAAACTTCTCCATGCTCACACCAGGTCTGATTAAAGGAACAAGTCACCCAAAAATGTGGTGAAAATGAAACTTTCTTCATTCACATAATTTCTGGAGCGTTGCAGCGCTCTGTTAAACACATGAAGAAGTCAGTGAATTCATTACAAATGTAAAAAACAACAACAAAAACTTGATAAAAAGAGAAAAACTACATCACAAAACAGCTCCATTTAGCATCACTGTGATCCCAAAGATGAAACCTTCAGTGTAATAGCACCTCGATCACGCTAACGCCGTTAGCTTAGCAGGTGCAGGGAAGATTCTAGTTTAAAACAAGATGTAAAATAAAAAATGCTCCAGAAATGTTTTGTAGATGAAGAAACTTCAAACTTTCCATCACACGGAGGTGAGAAGATAAAGGCAGAATTTTTTAGGTGAATTGCTCCTTTAAACTGTCCTGTTACCTAAAATAATTAAAAACAAAGTCCAGTAAAACCAGAACAAGGCTGTATGAGTGGTTTGTTGAGGTTTGATTGACAGCTATCCCAGCTCGTCACACCGCTGAGAGGGTTTGACCTTTGACCTCTGACATGAGCTGCGGTGGATCCTGCTGACACAAACCGCTCTGCCTTGCCTGTTCTGTCCTCCAGAGGTTGTTCTGTTGCCGTGACGATACATGAAGCCAGAACAGGAAATGAAACGTTACAGACAGGAAGAGCGAAGAGGTGGAGAGTTTGGGCATTAATGTTCGGATGGAGACCAGAAAACAGGCCGTCGGTTCAGACACTCCCCCGACTTCCTCCTGAAGTGTCGTCTCGTCGCCCGCCGAGCCTCACTCTCGGCTCCAGGGACCTTCATGTCCGGTTCGGCTCGGCTCCGGTCCCAGCCGGGCTAGGACTTCTGCTCGGAGGCGGCAGCTGGCGCCGCCGGACTCTCCGGCTTCACAATCTGGTAGGTGATCAAGTATTCTGGGTAAGCCTGCGGACAAACAAACAGCGTCAACGTTCTGCTCATGTTTGACACGTAAACGCCACAGAACCCGTGTTGACCTGATGATGTCATGAAATAACAAATATCAACCAAAACATAGCTGATGAGAGGAAATGTGTCCAAGACTGAGCTGCAGAGATTAGCAGACGAGTTCAGCCTGAGAGGAATGAATGAAATGTTCAGGGTTGAAGGGTGAACCCTTCTGCAGGGTTAGAAAATCAATTAGAATCCAACCGTGTCTCTTCTGGTGGCTGAAAATGACACTGTGTGTCTGTCAGAGGGATCACGTTCCAAATACCCTGACGCTGTTTGTGTGTGTGTGTGTGTGTGTGTGTGTATGTGTGAGTGTGCGTGTGCGTGCTCACCTGCTCTCCCCTGTAGATGACGTACTCGGCGTACGCCAGCCCGTTGACGCTGGGCCGTCCTATGACCGAGTGGTGTCCTGGCGGTGCGTGGGCCATTTTCATGGCGCTGAACTGAAGGAAGGACTTCCCGAGCGTCACCCGGCAGAACAACATCTGCCTAAATCACACACACACACACACACACACACGCACACACAATCCACGGTGAGGTCACATGTCGTGTTGTTTACTTCAAACATTTCACACAACAGGAAGTTTGCTCCTCCGAGTGCTTCCTGTTCCGTAATACATAATGATAATGATCAGTGTGTTTTAGATGTGCAGAGGTGTAATTAACCAGGTTTATTCTGTCTAATGAGAAACGTGATGGACGTCAGTCTGTCCGACAGATGAGAGCCATGAGGAACCACCGTGATGTCAAAACACAAACACAAACACAAACTAAGTGTTCAGAAATTTAATCCAATTAAATAGAAAAATAGAAATTTAAAATGATAATTCCTACTTTATTTTGCTGGAACTTTTATGATGGAAACTCAAAAGGATTAATATAATCTAGTGCATCATCTGCCAATAACTAGCGCCCGACCGATACCAGTAGATATCGGATGGTACAGAGGTTCAAATAATGGCCTTCACTGGAAATGTAACAATAATACATCAGCCCAAGCTTCTCTGTCCGTATCGTTTTCTTTAAAACCAAACAGTTTCGATATCGTTCCATATTGATAACATACAGGATGAGCCGATACTGGCAGACATGTGATCTCCCAATATCAGCCGATAATGTCGGGCTCTAATGACGACTCATAATCATTAACTTTTGGTATCAGGTTTGTATTTTGAAAATAAATTCATAATCTGTAGTTTGCACTGTAGCTTCTCCTTCTTCTTCTCTGTCTTTTCTGACGGTTTGGAAGCAGTGAACAGTGCCCCCTACTGGTGATGCTGCGCTCCTTCAGTCAGTGAAAACTGTCTGGCTTTCATTTTTGGGGCCAATACTTAATCACTTTGATACATTGGTAAATCTGGCACATTATGCTTCACTTCCTGTTTTTCCTTTGTGCAATGCATTCTGGGACAACAGTGGCCATCAACAGCACATTAAAAATGAGGGGATTTGTTATACATGGCAGCAACTCTGAACACATTGCGTCATCAAAAGGTGGCGACTAGTGGGTGTTCACATGGGGGGGTGGAGCCACAGGATTGAGTTGATACACTGACTGTCAATCATGATGTTTACTGCCTTTTATTAGCTTAAATAACTGACTGAAGCATCTGAACGAACACCAGCATGAGAAGAATTACCTCTAATAATGTAACCATCTTTGGGACAAATTTATTTGAGGTGAACGTCCAGTTTTTAATTTGCCCAATCTGCTAACACGGAGGGGGCGGGTTTATGGTCTATACTGCAGCCAGACACCAGGGGGCGATCCACATGTCTTGGCTTCACTCGAGTGAGTTGGCTGAGAAACGCGTCGTCTCACCTGTGGCACACGTAGCACGAGCGGTCTTTGTGGGTGGGGCATCCCGTGCCTCCGCCAATCCCGTACACGTACTGGTTGCTCTTGGAGGAGTTCTCGGCGAAATAGATCCCGGCGCCGAACATGCCGCCGATGTAGGCGTGTCGCTCGTCAAAGCCCTTGTGGATGATGGCGTTGATGAAGGGCGAACCGTGAAAGAGCATTCGCTCGTTGTGATGGTTGTGGTTCTCATCTGCGATTTCCTTCTGCCTGTGTGCGTACCTCTCGCGGAGCTTCTTATTCACCACCTTCTGAATCTGCAGGGGGAAGAGGAGGAGGAGGAGCGGACGGGGAGAACTGATTAACAAAATACTTGAAACTGAGAGACCCCTTTAAAGGAGCAGCGGCAGAAACATTTTGTAGAACAGCTTCTCTCTGACCCGTGATTGGCAGAAAAGAACCACCAAAGGTAGATTTTAATAAAGCCCGAACACAGAAGCCCAGAGGAGGAGCAGAAGTCTTTTGATCTTTTTGTCAGACCACCTTAAATACAATATTCTCAAAGGTTATTATGGGATTTTTGTCAAGTGATGACAAAAATAAACTTCATATTCCAGCTTGTAATTTTCACCATGTTTAGTTTGCGAATACGCTTGTTTTTTTATGAGAAAAGTACAAAATTTAATTGTAGTTTCACTGTTGGAAAGTTTTGTCATGAAATGACGACGTACAAATCTTAACGTCCTGCTGCAAAAAGAATGAATTCTGGGGCTGTTATGTCTTTCATGTTGAATCAGCTGCACTGGGATGACCTTCAACCTGTAGCTCTCTGCTGCCACAGCAATGAATGTGCTTTATAATGAGGCTCATGTACATCATAATTATCCGTTTCTGAGGGTTAATGAATAAACTGACGTGTGTGTGTGTGCGTGTCGAGCTCAAACCTTGATGATGTTGTAGCGGCTGAAGACTCCCCCTGCGTTGCCTCCATCGCGGTGCTCTCTGATGGTGCTCTGCAGCTGAGGAGGAGGGACAAGAGCGACTCCGTGTCATTGTTTTCACTTTCAGAGAAACAGAACATTAACTCAGCACCTTCACTTCAGCAGAGTCTCTGACAAACACAAAACCTGTCCGAGGGTAACCGATCTGTGCGTGTGAACTGTGTGTGTGTGTGTCATACTTCCTCCTCCACGGACTGGAACTCCTTGTCGTCCGGCGCCAGGTCGATCAGCACGGTGCCCTGGCTGGAACAGTGGAACGTCAGGTACGGGTTCCCGCCTGCAAACACACGCAGAGAACATCCAAGGTGCAAATATTTGATATGTTTGATTTAAAAAGGACATGTCTGCGTCTCAGGCTAACGGCCTCCTCAGTGTTTTTCATCATAAATTTGACATATAAACTGCATAACGTCGCTGTCTGATAAAAATCACGTATCTCCACTTTAGACAATTTTGATGTTCTACAGTGTCAAACTGTCCACATTCTTCCCCAGAAGTTGTCAATGTTGGGTATCTAAATGAGCGATGATGGAAAGAGGTTTTATTGTGTAATATTTGTAGTTCGGTGTTCACACCAACAGCTTTGGAGAAATAACGTCAGGTTTTAAGTCAAGGATGGAGGATGAGCTCTGATTTTCCTGAACCGAGTCAGACTGATGACGCCAGTCAATATCAGACGACTATCCACCTATTGATTATCCCGATTTCATTCTAAAATACCAAGAAAAGGCTCTGATTGTTGCTATCAATAGTTTACCAGGAGACTTGAGGCTCATAAATAACCCGACATCATTTAAGTGCATTCTCAAAAATAAATCAAGAAAACACAACACTGTTGTTCAGAACAATGCACAAAAAACAAAGTCCATTTAAAATATTAAACAGGTCACTGACGACTGTTTAAACATAAGTTTTCACCTATATTTGTTTGGAGTTTATTTTGTATGATAGTTTATGGGGAAAAAGAAGAGCTTTTTTTAGGACAGCAAAATTATATGACCCAAAAGCTTAATGTACAATAAATTAAGTATTTTTTTTAGCAGAGAACACAACTTCGTCGTATCAGGATAACCTGTTTTTTAGCGTTTATTTTAAACCTCCATTGTTTTACATTTGTCTCCCCCTTGTGGCAGTGAGGGTCATTACACAAACCTGTTCTACATTTTGCTCCCTCTGTAGGGATCAGAGATTTGGTTTATTCAGCACTTTAAGATTAAACATTACTTTCATTATAATCTGATAAAATGTCAGCTTTGGCTCGTAGCGTTCTAACTGTTAGTTAGACTGGGAGCAGTCGTTCACCGTCTCGCACGTGTCGCAGCTGTGTGTCCTGACCTTGCTGGCCTCCCAGCAGCCTCTCAATGCCCTTGATGAGTTTGTGTCTGTGGCCGTAAGCATTGATGCCGATTTCTTTCAGCTCCTCGTGACCCATATCTGCCAGCACGTCCAGCGAAATCTGCCCCAAAACAACAACAACAGCAAAACTTGCGTCAACAAAAGCTGCGCTGCATGTACCTGCACAAGTTCAGTTTTTCAAATGACAGAATTTAGCCCTCTCAAATATCAAATTAGCAATTTTTTTCCCGACGTTCAAATTCGGAAGAATTCTGACCAGGAAATCTTGACATATAGCTTTAAAAAAAATTAACTTTTATATTGATCTTTGGCCTTTCAAGGTCAAACTTATTTTGGGAATAAATCTTGACGTTTTACACATGAGGTGTGAATATGAAGTAAATTTGTTGAGTTTTTGGATATAATTGTTTAAAATTTTGCTCAATGTTAACAAATGGGAATTTTGGGACGTTTCCTGACCTTGACCTTTGACCTACAGTATAAGGCCCAAAATACCTGCCAACAGGAACTCACAAAAACAAAATCAGGATGATTCGTCCAAACGAACATGAACAAAAGTTATCATCATCGTGTGTGAACCACGGCGAGCGACAAAATTCTCAATTATGTTTGGTTTCCTCCTGGAGCTTCAAAACAGGTCGACGCTGGATTTTGAGCAAAAGTTATAATTTGTACCAGATCTC
>KV751375.1:2926217-2959063 GCA_001698575.1 Mola mola | reverse complement strand
GTGTGAGGATTTCCAGGGAACCACCCTGAACAATCAATTATCCGTCTCTAACCTCTGCCGGCTGAGCTCTCAGAGCCAGCATCAGATCGGTGCCCGAGGGAACCGCTGTACCTCTGAGCTCCAGGACGGGTCGGAGAACGCTGACTGGGATTTATCAGTACGAGGCCACAGACGCTGACACGGAGGAAACAGACTGTTTACTGCTGCTGCGTGTGTAATGATAACACTAATGACAGGGCAATGAGCACCGAGATACGCGAGAACAACAACGGATTTATTCTCCAGTCAGGAGAATTAGAGAGAGACAGGTTTAAGCAGTAATTGGGACATTTAAATATAAATAAACGTTGGTGTAGTTCAAATCAATCAGTCAAATTATTCAGCCTATAAAAAATTCATGAAACAGTTTCCAGTTACAAGAAATTACAATTTTCTAGCTCAGAGGAGGTAAAATTTTTACAATTACAGTGTGTAAACTTTGATATGGGACAATATAAACAACCCAAGTGAGTGGGAACTAATCAACGGACACTAATGTTTGTTTAGTCTGTGTTTTTCTTATTTCTACTTCCTGTTGATGATGTTGAGACCCCAGGCACGACCAGTGAATTGCTGAAGGAACGCTATTTTCCAAATTTGGATGATTACAAAAGCACTTATTCCATGCTTTGGTAATCTGGCAATACCTTACAACAAATCTACACAAATTTGTTTGTTTTTGGTGAACATCAGCCCACTTTTTATAATGGTGGCCTGTAGGCTGATTGTGTCTGGGACGGACCGTTAGCAACAAGATGTAGACACAAATTTTGCAGATATTTGTTTTAGACAGTATCGTTACAGTTACTGAGACAAAAAGACATTGCTAGTTCACTGTAGTATCTACTCCATGTCAGACCCTTGAAACAACATCGTTGCATTGTTTAAACTTGGTGAGCTACTAGCGTCCTATCTCAAAACTGGAGTAATTTTCAAACAAAAAAGATGTATTGTGTGAATGTTTGGATCATAAAGGTTCAGGAAATAGGGCTTACGTTGAAAAATACCGGAGGTGTCTTTGAAGTCAGACTAACTCAACTGGTGTTGTTGATTTCACGCTTTGGTTGGCTGCAATGCAGATTTACCTGCTCAGGTAAGCAGCAGATGTTTGCAATGATGATGTTTGTCTGTTTCCATCGACTGACCTACAAATGCCCACATCAACAGACTCCCTCAAAAATGCTGCAGTGTTTAGATATGTAAAGTGAGGAGGAACTTCAAAAACTTTGGGACGACGCCTCCAGCAGAGTCGTTTGTTTCCTTGTGAAAAGTGTCAGTTGCGGTGGCGTCGCCGTTACCGCCCGTCTGCTGCTCCGCCGGCTCACCCGCCAACACTTTCAGGTGTTTGAACACACAGTTTTCAGCAGATTTCACCACCAAATTCATGACAGACGACACTTATCTGTGTCGCCCGATCCCCAGACGCCTTTTGAAAATTGCTCAGTTTTGTGAGTAGTTGCGTCATGAAAAACACTAGAAAAACTCTGTGAAAATCTCTCTGTGACAAACTCTTAGACACGTGGGCTTTATCATAAATTCGGCAAAGTATTGACATCAATTTCTTTCTTTCTTTGGGTATAAAAGCCAGGTGTCCATTTGTCATTTGCATACAGAGTAGGAAGTGAGGACGGATGTTATTACCGCTTGTGAACAGGCTCATTGCTGCAGGTCAAAGTCAATCAACAGATGGAAATTAAAGGGCAGAAACCAGCATAAAGTTGTCTGAAGTGTAAATGCAGATTAGCATGACTGCTCCAAAGAATTCTCAGTTTTGTGAAGCTGATTGTGCCAAGAAGTCAGTCCAATATCTCCTATCGATGTTCCATTAACCACACAGTGAACCTCCAAGCTCTCTGATGAGGTGTCTGCTTTTAATGTTTTGCATTTTCCAGTATAATTTATTCAGGTTTTTCTATGCAGCATATCTGTATTAGTGCCAAAAACCATTAACTTTAAACTGAGCAGTTTTTGCCCTTTTGGCACCCACAAACGATTCTTCTTCTGCTAAGTTTGGATCAATATCAGTTTTTCTTTAGGACAGTGAGATTAATGGGTGACATTATGTCACCTTCCATTAACACATATCATACGTCATCAGTTGGGCTTCACAGATCAACCACAAAGGACAGATGATGTTAATGAGATGTAATTTGTTCCATCACTAAGAGATGATGCTGGATCACCATCTGTAGCATTAAAATGCAGAATCAGACTTGAACTGAGACACAGCTTCATGTAGAGGAGGATGAGGTGTGTTTACAGAGCGTTTAAGCTGTACCAAGAAAAACGCTGCAGGATTAATCCCTGATTGCTGAAAACCCTCAACATACCCAAAAGTCTCTTCTCACACTACAAACAGCATGGGGACATTTGAAAGTGCAGCTGCTGCAAGATACACAACAGCTTTCTTTTGATGCTTCTCACTCTACACTTTATAATATACAAGCGATGCCTTCCACTACTCTAACCAACTCTGACCTTTGTCTGATTTTTACATCAGGTGAAAGGTCCAGAAATATTCAACATCACAGCTTTCACATCCTGTGTTTTTATTAAGTCATTCATAAAAGAGAAAAACAACTTGAAAATTACTGGCCACTTGCTGACCTGGAGTCCGAGAATATGGTTGAGCTTGTTCTTACATATGCCTAAAAAATAGGATACTGTCAGTATTACAGCATCTTATTATTTAAAGAGCTGCAGTTATAGAACAAAAGAGTTCTCTTTAGTTGAACTCACAATAGGCTGGCTGCACCACACCCAAGCACGCTTGAATCTCAGAGTCCGGACTGTTTGACTAGTGTGAGCTCTCCGTACCGTGCTTAAGCATGGCACACCTCCTCGGCCCGGGCACGATTTCTCACACATGAGCACTAGCACGTGTACGCTACATGGAAATGACAATATAAATTACTGCCTCCCTCCTCTCCTTCCGTCTCCGCAAAAATCAATCGTTGCGTTGCATAATGGATAGGTCTGTGGATTTGAGCGTGCCGTACCTGAACGCAAAGACTCCAAATAGGACAAAAATCCAGTAAAGTCTCTCTGACTGTGTCAAAATATATAAGATTTCAGACATTACAACGCGCACTTCAATGGACCATGAAGTCCATCTGTGTCAGCGGGTTTAATTGATTTTCTGCTTTTTTAACCGAATGACAGGTTCATTGGGGTGTGTGTGTTGTCTATCTGGCGTCCTGCAGGAAACCATGGAGAGGAAGAGCCAACCTTGAGCAGCAGTTTGCAGATCTCGTATTTCCCCTTGGCGGCAGCTTCGTGGAGCGGCGTGAACTTCCACAAGTCAGCTACATTGACCGAGGCGCCGTGTCTGACCAGCAGCTCGGCCACCTCGTAGTGACCATATGAGCAGGCGTTATGGAGGGGGACCAGACCGCTGCAGAAATGGAACAACATACATTATTACATCACTTTAATAAAGCAAACATTCTGTGAATGTGCTGCAAATATGAGCATCACACCCTTTGTCCTTAGCGTGCACGTCGGCCCCATGGTGCAGCAGGTACTCCACCACCGACACTCTGTTATAGCCCGCGGCGAAGTGAAGGGGGGTCGAGTGTCGCCCCTCCAGGTCTCTACAGTTCACGTTCTGAGCCGTGCACAAGGACTGCAGAGACAGAGATAAAAACAAAGATTTCCTCATTCATGAGTCGTCAAGAGGTAAATTAAGTCTGAAAACAAGATTTATCCTCATTAATCCCTAGTTTGCCTTTAAAAGACTGGACAAAGATTCGACTGAAAGGGGCTTTTCATCATGTGGCAGCTGTTTTTACTGCTCATGTAGAATAACAAACAAAAGGACAAGAAACCAGAGATGATTTATCTCTGAAAACTGAGAAAAATACAAACTGACAGTACAAATATGAACAGGGAACATTTCTGTGTTCAGCCTTGAATTTCACAGATTCAGTTTTTGTTTCTCAGCAGGATCATCTTCTAATGAAGCTGCTGCAAACTGAAAACAAACATCTAAGAAGACAAACATCAGCTGAGAGACAACAAGAGAGAAAAACAAAGAAAACCAGCACAGAATGAGAGTGTTCCTCGACCCACCCACCACGATTGAGGACGAAAAATTAATCCAGCAAGGAAGGATATGGGGAGAAACAGCAGTAATTTTAAAAGTTACTAACTGAAAATTAGAACCAATTACATCTTTAGTTCCTAAAATCGCTGACAAGTTCACCTCAGCCATGACGCTATACGCTTACATGGAATAAAATCAAACATCCTGCCGGCAAAAGACCTGAAGTTTCACCTGAACTATGAACACAGCGTTCAGTCAATCGTTGTTCCGATCAGTCTGACAAATGAGAAAACCTTTAAATGAAGCAGTTTATGTCCAAAGATGTAGAACTACATTTGCTGCAGTCATCAAAGTTCATCATATTAAAAACGACGGATTATTAAACTGAACACAGCAGTGACAATTCAGCGGTTAAACTGATGTAAACATCTTGCAGCTGCAGAGCCATGTTAAGGGGCAACCAGTGTTCCCTCTCTGTACCGTAGGAAAAGGCTATTTCGTTAGCTAAATGCTCCGCTACATTCACCAGCTTTCTGCCAGAAATTTGTGTGTGTGCGTGTGACTGCTGCGATGTGTCGCCGGCCTGTCAAAGCCTCACACTTCAGACTCTGACAGACCCTCTTCATCTAGATCGACCCGCTGCTGTCTGTCTGAACGCACTGATTTTCACTCCTCATCAAACACTTCTGTCAGATACTCGAGTGAATCTTCCCGGGTCCTGACACACGGTGGGCGGTTTTAATTTGATAGACATGCCTGTGAAACTTCATTTTCAACACGAGTGGGCGGGGCAAATCAAACCGCTAACAGTGATGGCACAAAGAGCTTCGTTCCGGGGGAAGCGTGGCCTTTAGCGGGGAGAAAGGTTTGTAGTTCTCCCGGATCAACGTGGACGAAGTCACCAACGGGAGAGATTTGAAGTCCGCCTGATATTTAAGAAAAATCACTCCTACGGAAGCTGTAAGAGCACAAGAGTGGTTCTAAAGGTCACAACAGGTGTTCCATTCAAAACTACAGACCACCTGCAGGTTAAAGCTCACCTGTTGTTTGGCAGTGCTTCACTTCTCCACTTCAAACACTTTAAAAATTATGTTCAAGGAGTATAAACTACTAATTTTATCAAGTTTTTCAACAGTTGTCTGGACTGATGCATCTCCAGGTCCTCCCAATGTATGAAAATAAAGCCAGAGTTGGTGTAATGATCACGTTCCCGCCCACAGCAGGGCTCAACTGTCTGTCGTGATGTTTTACCTCGTTTTTACACCACCAAATTACAGGATTAAAAACCAAACAGGTTATAAAAAAGATTACATCAGTGTGATAAGAACTACCTACAACAACAGAAACCATCTTTTTTTAGTTTGACCCACCTGCTCACATGGAGGGGGAGGAGCTTATGAACTATACTCATCTCAAAAAAATAGAACATTGTGAAAAAGTTGATTTTTATCCTTCTCATTGCATTGTGTTGTTGTCTATTTTTCTATTTATTTACCCAATATTTATTTAGCTGCTTTAATTTTTTCAACGCTTTTGTTTTGAGCTTCTTTATCTCACCGTATTGTCTTATGTGCTTTAAACTCCTGTTTATTGGTTTTATCTCTTAACTGCTTCCACCATTTTATATCCAACTTCTTGGCCTCGTGGTTTCGTTTTTATTGTTGGGGTCTTGTGTTGCCTGGATATCCATGGGTTTATTTGTCTCTATTGTTTGGGTTATTTTTGTTTTAATGTATGTTTTCTGCTTTAATGTCAACCACTTCGTTAACACTCGTTTCTAAAAGTGCTATATAAGTAAAGGAATCATTATCATTATTATTAAAAATAGAAGGATGAAGTGACGGTAAGATTCTTACAAAGATCTTCTATCCGTGCTGGATTATTTAGACATTATTATCACATGAGCATTATCAACATGATATCAACATGTCATCATTCAATAACATGCTTACTGTCAACATTGATCTGAAACACAAGTGTGGAGATGCTGCTGAAAACATTTCAGCTTCGTATTATCAGATTTATTTATGCTCTTTTTGTGCTGAACGATTTCTAATTATGATAATCTGTCTGTTTGATGACTATCACACCTCTTTAAGAAGATCAGTTTCTCCTGACAGGATCGCACACGATTTTAAAACCATAATGAGACAATTTAAAGATTCCAGTTCCCTCCGACAAAAGTAAGGCAATATTTATGTTTGAGAGAAAGACTCTCATGAAACTATATAAAACTCCACTTGTATGTGTTGAATGCATTGAATAAATTCCAGCTGCCTGTTTTAAAATGTTAAGACTCTACTTCCTTCAGTTAAATCTGTTAGGAATGTGGTGGTTAAACACTCATTAAAGATGATCCTCCATGTACCCTGAGGCAAGCCCATACTGTTTAAAGTGTAAGTTTGCTCAAACTTCTCTTATTCATATGTACTGGTCCTGCTCTTGCTTTAACATAGATTGGACAGACATTTTTCATACATTATTGCAGGTGTTAAACATTAAATTGGAAAAAAAAATCCATTGGTAGCTCTGTTTGGGGTCATGGAGGAGAAGACACAATTACCTACAGAAAAATGACTCATTCGTGCCTTTTCTTCTCTTCCGGCAAAGATGCTTCCCCGCCAACTCATGACTCAAGACATGATGTCTTGTTTGTGAAAATTAGATACTCACTTAAGCATTCAATTGGGAAATCTAAAAGTGTGGGGACTCTTCCTGAAAGCATTTCAGACCCTGTAACATGTAACTTTTTGGTACAGCTCAACTTTGATAGCCAATTTACCCTTTAGTTCCCTGGATGTGGTCGTGGGTTCATAACACACTGGCAGTGACTGGGTAGGGATTACTTTATTTATTTTCTGCATTTGTTTACATTTGTTGTAGATGTTTATGTTTGTATATGTATCTATTTGTACCTATCTGTGTACATTGTCATCAGCTGCTTTTTGTTATATTTCACCATATTTTGTATCCTTGTAATGGCCACTTTGTGATGCTAAAAATTAATAAAAAGATTTTGACTGTTAGACCCTATCAATCAATTTGGACATTTGGACATTTATCTAATCACTCGAAGATGCTGTTGGACTCAAAGATTCCATATATTGTGACGGTTAATACTACAAAAAACAGGAAGTGACAGAGGACAGCCAAATTACCTTGACGGTGTCCAGGTCTCCGGCTTTAGCAGCTTCGAGGAGTCTGTAGTCCACGTCCGAGTTTCTCACCGGGACGTTCTCTACAGGGCAGAACACGCAGGAGAACATCAGAGAAGCACTCAGTAGGAATGAAGCCGATTGTGGAGGTAATGCATCCTCAGCTGGCGGACGGGGCAGCTGGGATCCGTCACAGAACTTAATTTTCACTTAACAGGCCATTAAATTAATTGCTGATTAGCACCTTGTCAACACCTGACTGGAAGAAATGATTCATCAGCTTTGAAAGTGAATTTTCCATGATTACAACTGAGAGCCAACACATCAGGACACTGAGACACGCTTGGCTGGTCACATGTACGCCGTCCCGCCGGGTGGATCGATACCGGCTCTCTGGTCTACGTGGTAAACACGAAGCTCCAAAGCTCACTGACACATTTTCTCTTATCTGGCCGCACAGAAAGCCAACAAGAGCTGGTTTTACAGGTCATGTTCAGGATTATTCCCTGGATGGACTTTGTTGGTTGCCTGGCAACCTCACAGCGACGACAGCACACCAGGAAGTCGCTGTTGATGACTAACAGCTGAGCACAGTGGAGACAGTTGCTAAGTGCAGGTAGACGTCATCGTTTCATCCTCTTGTCACCGACTGGTGCGCAGTGCAAAGCTAAAAATAAGCAAACAAAATGATAGTTCGTTCGGCATGAACCGGCTGCACCTTGCCATCTGCCTGGGAAGGGAAAATGTAATGTTTCGGCCTCACTTTTGGGGAGTTCTAATGTCGCTCATTTCAACAGTCGATGCAATAAACTGGCGGAACGGCACAAAGCTGCGAGGTTCCTTCAACCCACAACCGGGGGATTTCAATAACACTAGCAGTTAGCTGCTAGTCAAAGAAAAACTGTTTACAAACGGTGCAGACAAGGCTCGGGAGCTGCTTATCGTCTGGGCAGATATCACAATATCATCCGCCACGTAACAGGAACAGTAACTGATTACTGTGTTATTCTATCATTTACAAGGCGCCTCTCGTCGGACATGTTTAACGTCTAAAACCAGACAAGTCGCTGCTCTGTTATGCTCGTCACCCCTTGTGTCATTTGCGGAACGACGGCTTGCTGTCGACAAATCACACTGCTGTGAAATAAACAAAGACAGTGTAGAAAAAGGTCTTTCATAATGGCAATACTGCACAATCTCTGCTTAAAAAGGGTTTATGGGACAGCTTTCTCTCGTCTGATTGCTGACAGTTTGCCATGTTTATTGGAGAGATTGTGGATTTTAACCTCGCAGAGTTGGTTGAACTTTGCACTCTACCTTCCATGTTCTGAAAAGGTCAGCAGCGTCCGGGGTGAAAGTTCAAATGAACTTTGAGCGCAGCTGAGGGTCACTGCTCTCCTCACCGGACAACAACGGGACAGCCGGGATAAAATGCTGTTTTTTGGTTTGCTTCATGGCGGCACCAACTGTTCAGTTAGATTATTAATAATGATATTAAAAATAGCTTTCTGGTTAATCCCACTGCCGCTAGCTGCAGCGTAGCAACCAAAGCACACATACACACACCATTGAGGATTTGCTGAACAGCCTCGTTCCCCATCTGAGCAGCAGTGAAGCCCTGCAGCGACACCAGCGAGGCGTCCGCCCCGTATCCTAGCAACAGCCTGCAGGTCTGGAGGTGTCCCGCCAGCGCCGCGCGGTGCAGCGCCGTCTGGCCCAGCGTGTCCAGCGCGTTCACCTGCAAACACAAACACAACTCCCGCTACTACTGGACTCACGTAAAATCCTACAAACAGCTTCAGATCTGAGGCGTGAGGTGTCCAATTTCTAAATACTCCACCAAAACTTTTCTGTCAACATTAACAAAGAACACGAGATATTTGAAAACATTTTAATTAATTAAAGAAAACTGCAACTCTGTAGTCTTTGCAAACCAACAGAAAACAATTTAAGAAGTAGCAAATGATCCTTTAATGTTTATTAACAGTTTGAAAAAAGGATACATTTAATTAACATTAGTTAATGCAGTAATAAGCATTAACTAACAGTTAAAGTGTCGACTCATCACTTACAAACGCTCCATTTATTAAGTAAGCAGCTAATTCATACATAATTCAGAAGTTTAAAACCAGACTATTAAATGTTATTTAAGGAAGAGATGTTTTCAACTTTACAATAAGGGTCACAGACCACATTAATAAATTATTAATTCAGGTTATTAAATGCTTAATTAGGGTTAGATGGGCATCTGTGGCAAAATGCTTCTCATTGTATCAATTAATTGTTAGTTAATGGTCATTTCTGTGTGGTTAGATACTATTGAATAAGTACCTTAGTTGACATGAGGACTGTTAGTAAATGTTTATTAACTGATCTTAATTAATGTACCCTCATTGTAAAGTGTTAATGTTTTATTCTCATATTAACGTGCTGATGACATAAAGAGAGATTTATATCATATAGATGGATTATAAAGAGCACGTATTAGTAAAGGATGTAAAGAGTCAGTGGACAAAAACCTGAGTGAAGAAGAGGAAGCTGATTTACCTTGGCCCCGTGTTTCTGTAGCACCTCCATGATGTCATTGTGAGCGCGCTCAGCTGCCACATGGAGAGGAGTCATGAAACTACAGCCAGGAGAGAAGAGGAGGAGTCAGAGATGTGTGGCTTGTTTCATCAAATACACTGACTTTTAAAATTTTCTAATTTTTAAAACAGTTCAGCCAAAGGCTGCACAATACAGTCAACAGGGAAAACTGCGATATGATTAACAATTAGCTGAAATTCTTATCAAAAATGTTCATTTTCACTGAAAAACATTTACAATCACAAACATTCTAATATGTTGCTTAAGTTTGTATCTTACCAACACAAAGCAAGTAGCTGTGAATGGATTTGGATGAAATTTGGCATGTGGCTTAGGTACAACCCACAGATGAAACTCTTTACTTTTGGTACCTGGACCCTTAACCTGAACTTAACTCTTAAACTGAGGGAGGGTTTGTCAATAAACTTTGTGTGTGCAGGTATTAGTTCGAGGAACAAATGCTTTCAGGAGATATCCTGATCTGATCTGGATACTGAATCTGAAGAAGTTTCTTTCAACTTGGAGGTATTGCAATTTTCAAGTATTTTGCAATTATCATTATTTTGCAGCCTAAATTCATCCAAAATTGAAAATTCCATCATTATTGATTGAACTCCATGAAGGTGTAGTTTTGTTGGTCAAAGTATTTCAGCAGATTTCAAATAAAACAGCATTACAGCATTTAACAAAACTAATTTTAAACATGAAAGAAAAAAAAACAATGAAAATCTTCCTGATAGCCTGGATTATTTTGAAAAATATGTTACTTATTGGCGGCATAGTGGTGCAGTGGTTAGCACTGTCGCCTCACAGCAAAAGGTCCTGGGTTCGATTCCAGGTCAGGACGTTTCTGTGTTGAGTTTGCATGTTCTCCTTGTATCTGCGTGGGTTTTCTCCGGGTACTCCGGTTTCCTCCCACATTCCAAAAACATGCAAAAAGGAGGTTAGGTTAATTGGTCACTCTAAATTGCCCGTAGGGGTGGATGGTTGTTTTTCTCTATATGTCAGCCCTGGGGTGAACTGGCGACTTGTCCAGAGCGACCCCGCCTTCACCCCAAGATGCTGAGATAGGGTCCAGCCCCCCCCGCGACCCCTAATGGGATAAGCGGTAGAGAATGAATGAATGTTACTTATTCTGACTAAAATCTTTGCCTTTATGCAGATTTGAGCATGAACGTGACCACTTCAGATGGTGTGTGGACTAATGTTTAATGTAGCTATGGTAGCTAACAAAACATCATTTTAATTACATTTACAACCCCGGGGCTTCCAGCCATCAGCTGGAGGTTGAAAAGATGACGACAAACCTTTCCTGGACTGTGGTGAATCAACTCACTCATCCTCAGCTGTTTTAAGTCGTGTTGTAAACAAGAGGGTTACTCACTCTTTGTTCTTCTCGTTCACGTTGGCGCCCTTCCTCAACAGCAGCTCCGTCACCTGTTTCCTCTTCGGGTGCGGTGACGCTACTGCACAGTGCTAACACGCGCACACAGGTGAGACGTCATGTTAGCATCAGTGCAGCGCTGCAGGACTCGGTGTGTGTGTGTGTTGTGCTCACCAGTGCCGTCTCGTGCGTGTGCGGGTGCTTGAAGTTGATGATCTCCAGCACCAAGCTCTTCTTGGCTTTGGCCATGTCAGCTTCCCGAGCGGCCTGGAGCAGCGAGTGGCCCTTAAACTCGTCTGGACGAACAGAACAACGTCAGCAAGAGTGAAAACAAACATCGGGTTCAGTTTTACAGGTTGAAGTTGTGTAAATAACTGAACCCACAGAGGCGAATCTGGACTTATGAGGTTCCACACAAACAATATCAGGGACTGAGGTAGTTGATTTCTCTGTGTACAACACAGGGCTGGCAAAACAAAATTAAAGTTTACAATCTCACTCAGAGACCATCATAAACACTAACCTCTATAAAAATACACGTATACACACAGGAAATTGTTCTGTGCACTTTTCTCTTTCTGTTGAATGCAAACAGCGACAACATCCTCACACTAAATATCCATATTTATCTGGGAAACATTGTCCTCTCATCCCGCGCTCTGCCGTGGACGGCGATCGTCTGCAAAAAATCTGCTGCTGTCAACCCAAACCCTGAGGTTCTAATGTTTTCAGATGGTTTGTTTGTTTGTCTGTTAGCAGCCTACCGGCCACAATTTTGGACAAATCGTCCAGATTTTGAGTCTGTGAGTTCCTACTGGCAGTGGCTTTAACTGACCCAATTGTGGGCTTTGTAGGTCAAAGGTCAAAGTTGGGAAGAAGTCTCATAATTCCCATTTGTTGACATTTGGCAACTTGTCAAACAATCCCATCATGACCGAAACTTGGCCAATTTTCATCTAACTTACACCACAAAGGTCAAAGTCTGGAAAAATGTTCTAATTTGTCAAAGAGTCCGACTCTTTATGACTTTTTATCAGTTTTATTGTTTATTTATAGTTTTTTGAAAAGGTCAAAAAGCTCCAGCAACACTTGATGTTTGTGGAAGAGTGTTATTAAACCAAAATGTTTCAGTTTGTAACCTTCATCAGAGGCATAAAGAAACACAGAACAAACATCGTATAAACAAGGGAGAAGAGTCCACACCGCTGCCAAAGTTCATAGAAATCCATCCACTAGTTTTTGAGTTACATCCATGTTGGAAACTGGTCCAGATCCAGGATCAGGATCAGATTCAGACCTCCAAAAATTCTTAAATATGCTTCTTGGGCCAAATCCTACTCCTCCACAATAAATTTTTTCAGGATCCAGATCAGATCGGAATCACTCCTGTGGGCTAATATCTTCACACACAAAATGTCATGTCAAAATGTCCCCTCCTGGAACCGCCACCTTACCGTGGTGGAGGGGTTTGGCTGCCCTAATGATACTAGGAGCTATGTTGTCGGGGGCTGTTTGCCCCTGGTAGGGTCACCCAAGGCAAATTGGTCTTAGGTGAGGGGCCAGACAAAGCACGGTTCGAAGACTTCTATGATGGTGAATAATAACAAGGACTTGTGTACCCTGCCCGGAGGGATACCGGGACCCCGCCCTAGAGCCAGGCCTGGGGAAGGGGTCCGTAAGCGAGCGCCTGGTGGCCGGGTCTTTTTCAAATGGCGTCCGGTTGGGCTCAGCCCGAAAAGGAAGCATGGGTCTGTCTTCATGTGGGCCCACCACCCACAGGAGGAGCCATAGAGGTCCGGTGCTATGTGGATCGGGTGGTAGTCAAAGGCAGGGGCCTTGGCGGTCCGATCCCCGGTTGCTGAAGCTGGCTATTGGAACATGGAATGTTACCTCTCTGATGGGGAAGGAACCTGAGCTTGTGCGTGAGGTTGAGAGATACCGGCTAGATATAGTCGGCCTAACCTCAACGCACAGTTCAGGTTCTGGAACCAGTCTTCTTGAGAGGGGTTGGACTCTGTTCTATGCTGGAGTTGTCCCAGGTGAGAGGCGGAGAGCAGGCGGGGGCTTATTAATAGCTCCCCGGCTCTCAGCCAATGTGTTGGAGTTTACCCCCGTGGACGAAAGGGTTGCTTCCCTGCGCCTTCAGGTTGGGGAACGGGACCTGACTGTGGTTTGTGCCTATGCGCCAAATAGCAGTTCAGAGTACCCACCCTTGTTGGAGTCCTTGGAAAAGGTACTGGAGAGTGCCCCTACTGGGGACTCCATCGTCCTACTGGGAGACTTCAACGCTCATGTGGGCAATGACAGCGAGACCTGGAGGGGTGTGATTGGGAGGAACGGACTGCCCGATCTGAACCCGAGTGGTGTTCAGTTATTGGATTTCTGTGCTAGTCACAGTTTGTCCATAACTAACACCATGTTCAGCCATAAGAGTGTCCATAAGTGCACTTGGCACCAGGACACCCTAGGTCGACAGTCAATGATTGACTTTGTAGTCGTATCATCTGATCTGCGACCGTATGTGCTGGACACTCGGGTAAAGAGAGGAGCAGAGCTGTCAACTGATCACCACCTGGTGGTGAGTTGGATCAGGTGGCGGGGGAAGAAGCCGGACAGACCAGGTAGGCCCAAGCGAATAGTGAGGGTCTGCTGGGAACGTCTGGCTGAGGACCCTGTGAAAATGGTCTTCAACTCCCACCTCCGGAGGAGCTTCAACCACATCCCGGAGGTAGTGGGGAGCATGGAGTCTGAGTGGGCCATGTTCCGCGCTGCCATTGTCGAGGCGGCTGCTCGAAGCTGTGGTAGCAAGGTCGCTGGTGCTAGTCGTGGCGGTAATCCCAGGACCCGCTGGTGGACACCAGAGGTGAAAGGGGCCGTCAAGCTGAAGAAGGAGACTTACAGGTCATGGTTGGCCTGTGGGACTCCCGAGGCAGCAGACAGCTACCGGCAGGCCAAGCGATCTGCGGCTCGGGTGGTCACTGAGGCAAAAACCCGGGTGTGGGAGGAGTTTGGTGAGGCCATGGAACAAGACTTCCAGTCGGCGCCGAAGAAATTCTGGCAAACTGTTCGGCGACTCAGGAGGGGAAAGCGGAACCCCGTCCACACGGTCTTCGGTGTGGGAGGGGAGTTGCTGACCTCAACTGACACCAACACGCATTCTGAAGAGGAGGCAGAGCCGGAGGACTTTGGGCTGGGCTCTCCCATCACTGGGGTCGAGGTCGCCGGGGCTGGCAAACAACTCCGCAGCGGAAGTGCCTCGGGGGTTGATGAGATTTGTCCCGAGCTCCTCAAGGCTCTGAATGTTGTACGGCTGTCATGGTTGACACGCCTATGCAACATTGCGTGGACATCAGGGACTGTGGCCTTTGGAGTGGCAGACAGGTGTGGTTGTCCCCCTTTTCAAGAAGGGGGACCAGAGGGTGTGTTCCAACTACCGGGGAATCACACTCCTCAGCCTCCCTGGGAAGGTCTACTCCAGGGTGCTGGAGAGGAGAGTGCGGCTGCTAGTTGAACCTCGGATTCAAGAGGAGCAATGTGGTTTTCATCCTGGCCGTGGAACACTGGACCAGCTCTACACCCTCGCGAGGGTACTGGAGGGGGCATGGGAGTTTGCCCAACCAGTCCACATGTGTTTTGTGGATCTGGAGAAGGCTTATGACCGTGTCCCCCAAGGTATCCTGTGGGGGGTGCTCCGGGAGTATGGGGTAGATGGCCTTTTGTTACGGGCTATTCAATCTCTGTATTGTCGGAGTCAGAGCTTGGTTCGCATTGCCGGCAGTAAGTCAGACCCGTTCCCAGTCAGGGTTGGTCTCCGCCAAGGCTGTCCTTTGTCACCGGTTCTGTTCATAATTTTTATGGACAGAATTTCTAGGCGCAGCCAAGCGGCGGAGGGAGTCGGGTTCGGTGGCCTCCGGATTCCGTCTCTGCTATTTGCAGATGACGTGGTCCTGTTGGCCTCATCGAACAGTGACCTCCAGCTCTCACTGGGACGGTTTGCAGCTGAGTGTCAAGCGGCAGGGATGAGAATCAGCACCTCTAAATCTGAGGCCATGGTTCTTAGCCGGAAAAGGGTGGATTGCCCACTCTGGGTCGGGGGAGAGTCGCTTCCCCAAGTGGAGGAGTTCAAGTATCTCGGGGTCTTGTTCACGAGTGAGGGGAAAATGGAGCGGGAGATTGACAGACGGATTGGAGCAGCGTCGGCAGTGATGCGGACGCTGAAGCGGTCCATTGTGGTGAAGAGAGAGCTGAGCCAGAAGGCAAAGCTTTCAATTTACAGGTCAATCTACGTCCCAACTCTCACCTATGGTCATGAGCTCTGGGTAGTGACCGAAAGAATGAGATCGCGAATACAAGCGGCCGAAATGAGCTTCCTTCGCAGGGTGGCTGGGCTCAGCCTTAGAGATAGGGTGAGGAGCACGGACATCCGGGAGGAGCTCAGAGTAGAGCCGCTGCTCCTCCGCGTTGAGAGGAGCCAGTTGAGGTGGTTCGGGCATCTGGTCAGGATGCCTCCTGGACGTCTCCCTGGGGAGGTGTTTCGGGCATGCCCATCCGGGAGGAGACCCCGGGGCAGACCAAGGACACGCTGGAGAGATTACATCTCTCGGCTGGCTTGGGAACGTCTTGGTGTCCCCCCGGAGGAGGTGGAAGTGGCCGGAGAGAGGAGCGTCTGGATCTCCCTGCTCAGGCTGTTACCCCCGCGACCCGGACCCGGATAAGCGGCAGAAAACGAAACGAAACAAAACTTTATGGCTATGGCCATATTATGGATCATCTTGCTGCTTTTGAGGCTGGTCTTGCTTAAAGTCACCCAAGTCTGATATGTCAAATAAAGTGTACATCTGCATATGATCAAACTGAGTGGTTTAACTCAAAAGAGAATGCAGAAAAAGCAGGACTTTGCTGAGATTTCAATAAAATTTTTTAATTTTCTCTCTCATTTCTATTAACTTTGCCACACTGCTACACTTGCCATAGTGCTGTTGTTGTTGTTTTTTTAGTCAATACAGTATTACAAAACATAGAATCATGTATCATTGTCTGATAACCACACATCTCTGAATCAACTCCTCAGCCTAAACAATTCAAAGTAAACAACTCCATAACTGCCTCCCCTCTAAACTGCTTTTGTCCGTTGGCCTTTATAAAATAACCACAGTGTTTTATTTCCTGTTCACTTCCCTCAGGGTTACACTTCCTCACCCACTCACTTTGAAGCCATCCATCATGATTTGGTTGCTCCTCGGCGCATTAAATGTGATTAGAAAAGCCAGGAAAAGCAAAGGGTGAAGGACCAAATAGTAAGGCCCGTAGCGCGAGTAAGATGGGATTGACTGGGCAGATGGGAACCTGGCGGCCATCCTCGGGGCTTCAATGGCTAATGGACTTTCCGTGTAGTCACAGAAAGTAAGCATTGGGAGAGTCAGTGTGAGGGGAAATGCCTTGAGTGTTGAGGTATGGGTAAAAAATCTGATCGGGATGGAATATTTAAGTAGACAGAATAACACAAGCTAGTGGGTTATAACAAGCATCCCAGCTGCTCATTCAGAACCTGAAAGCAGTATGATCTAGTTACTTCTTTCAGCAGTAGTTCACTATCAAGACTTGATTGACAACGCTACAGTCAATTTTTATTTCAAATACTTTCATTAGCTTCTGGAGCACAGGCATAATAACCCCTTACACAGTTGCCTTGCGATTATAGCTAAAGGGATTTTCTTTAAGAGGACAGGGTTTCATTCAAAAAGTGCATTTGAGGGAGAAAAAGGAAAACAAAAAATGATGACATTAGAAGCCATTTCAAATGATTCACCGTATTCAGCCCCTCTCAAATCTCTCTCCTCATTTGCCCTTTTATCTCTCCCTCTCTCCAGTCAGGTTTAGTTTATTGCACTTTTGCCTCTTTCATCTCTGTGACGATCAGTGATGGCTTCTGTGTTCTGCGCGAAAGGTGACATGAAGGCAGACCTCAAGACCCTCGGGTCAGATGAGGCTCTCAGTCTCCCTGTCAAAGCTCCGGTGGCACATTGGTTCACATCGGTTCCTCTGGCTCATGACATACTATCAGAGTAGAGCCGCTGCTCCTCCGCGTCGCGAGGAGCCAGTTGAGGTGGTTTGGGCACGCCCATCCGGGAGGAGACCCCGGGGCAGACCGAGGACACGCCGGAGAGATTATATCTCTCGGCCGGCTCGGGAACGTCTCGGCGTCCCCCCGGAGGAGTTGGTGGAAGTGGCCGGGGAGAGGAGCGTCTGGATCTCCCTGCTCAGGCTGTTGCCCCCGTGACCCGGACCCGGATAAGTGGCAGAAAACGAAACGAAACGAAACAAAATGTCATGAAAATCTCTTTACGCTCTCAGGATCCGGATCCTGACCGAAAGCTAATCGACTGATCACTGGGTGTGTGAACACGTCTTTGAGTTACGTTGGTAAAATACAAGCATGCAAATTTTTGCAGGTGAAAACATAATAATGTATAAAGGTTTGCAAATTAGGAATTTAAAAGGGGATAAAAGTATATAAAACCACTCATATACATCCACACACATCTCAGCATCTGTATTGGCTGATATTCTGTGTATTTTGGCCTCTTCTGTCAGGTTTGTCTGCTCCTCCTGTCGTGTGAAGCACTCTGTCACACGGGTTTAGGAGAGTGATCTTTATGTCTGCCCCTTTCTGTCAACACAAATTCTGACCCTGCAGCATCCCAACACTTCACACAGATTACTTAAAATGTTTTCCACCAGCCATCTAATAAGTTCTGACGCAACAGCCCGAGTGCTGGAATCGCAGTGAAAAACAAGCGATTCTCCCCCCGCGAGGACTCACAAACAACAAACTGTTTTACTTAAAATTCCTGACATTTATGTTTAATGCACAGTGGTTTGAGTTTACAAGCATAATGATTCACTTACTGCCGCTTTAGCTTGTCTTGAATTAATGTTTTATAAACTCCTACACGTCTACACTGCTGCAAGAACGCTGTACCAGGTGTTACATTAATTTCCTTCCTCATGCAAAGCTGCTCTGATGTCCACACGGTATGAAAGCCAGATGCTTCATTTAATGCCGATAGTTAGGAAATGACAGCAAAAATTTAATTTGATTTATGAACTGTTGGTGTTGCATTAAAACACAGAATTTGACAAGCAACTGCTGAACAGCCTCCCATCGAACCCCCCCTGATGTTCGTGGTTTTTATTATGCTGATTTATGCATGTTTTTCAGTCAGGAAATACAAAAATGTCACACAAAGTCCACACTGACATTTACTGAGAATAATCTGACATTTTCGGAAATGTTCTCTCTAAGAAAAGAAGATCTCAAAAAAAAATGTTCATCAAAAACTCAAAAATGAAGCCATTTTATCAATGACTGACCTTGGAAAGGATGTTCGTGCGTTCACTGCAGTGCAACTAGATTTCATCAGCGCACGTTACTCTTGTCTTAATCACAAAATCATCTCCTTCCCACAGCTTTAAGACATTAATTAAACAAAAAAACAACCTTATTACCCCCATACTCACCTCTCTTCATTGGTTACTCACCAATTTTAGAATTGATTTTAAGAATTTCATTGTTAACTTTTAAAGCTCGACAGGATTTGTGCCATTTCTGACTTCCTGGCTCCCTCCGATCCTCCGGTCTGTCCCTGCTGGTGATTCCTACGAGGACTTTTGCAATTAAGGTCCCGTGTTTTATGAAACTCCCCACCTGAGGATCTCAACCTTTACTGGCAGATCAATTCCAGCTGTTTGGCCCGTCCCTGCCCTCAAAGGCATACAGCTCATAACAAATAATAGCAAAACTATAAGACCAGGAAGAGAGTTCTGAGCTCGGTCTGAGTTTGAAAACAGCACTTCTCAGTTTCAGGGTTGCACTCAGGAGACGAGTCCTGTTTATTGCTGAAAATATTCCACTCAGACATGCTTCATCAAAGGGCACCGCATCAACAGGAGCCAGCGTCCTGCAGCTCTACGCCGCCGTGAGATGGCTCATGATTCGCACGGTGTTTGAGTCCCGCTTTGATCTGCCTCGCTGCAAAGGTGGAGCAACAAGTGCAGCGGTGAGCGGGCCAACTCGGTAATTAACTTCCAAAGAGTCGCGCACACGCAGATGCTAACTGCGGCGGCTGCAGAAGCTGTGCACCGGCGTCATTTGTGCTGAACAAATGGAGTGTCGTTCTTCGGCAAAATGCTTGGTTAAAACACACACACCCAAACATCTCCACACACACACGTGGGGACGTGCAGCTTTTACGGCCACATTTAGGTTTCTTCAAAGCAACAAAAGAAATGGAGAAAACAAAACACAGCTTGGTGCTGAGGTAAAGCTGCCCTGCATAGATTAATACGTATAAGGAAGAGCATTTTCTTGGTTTTGTTTGCATTTAATTACCTGCTTTTGCAAGGCAGTTTAAAGGGAAAGTCTATCCAAAAATGAGAAATGCATATTTTTCACCCCTGGTACAGTTTTGGTTTGAGGTGCTCAGTTGTGGAGATATCAGCTTCATGAAACAACTATTTCATTACTGACAAACCACACAGAATCACCGCGCAGATAGAAGTGTCTTTTCATGAAAAATATAGAAACTATAGAAAAACATACTAATTATAATAATTAGCATAGAAATAATAGTGTTATAAGTATAACATACTGATGGAAATATACTTTTTTTTTAATTTTCCTATTTAATTTCGCATTTTGTCACAACTATTAAATTTAACTTGTATTGAAAGTTGCATTTTTTAAAAAGAGCTGCCATTAAATTTAGTGATTTTGTTTTCAATTAAACTCACAAAAAAAGATACCTCATTTGAAATTTAAGAATCCTGTCCAGGGAATCTTGAGAAACAGTGATTCTTACAAAAACACCTGCTGCGACCTTGACTTTTGTACCATTCAAGGTCAAATTTATTTTGGGATTAAATCTTGGAATTTGGAAGCAAACTGGTTGAGTTTCGGTTGGTTGGTATGATTGATTGAAATTTTGCTTAATGTCAGTGAACGGGAACTTTTTGAATTTGAGGGATTTTTGTCTGATTTTGACCTTTGACTTATAAAACCCAAAGTGTTATCAGTGGAAGCCACTGCCATTAAAAAAAAAATTAGGGTGATCCGAAACAGAAATTGTGGTCGTTTGGCTGCTGAAAGACGAAACAAACTGAACGGAAATATAGGTTCATACACTGGCAGAGATTACAGATGAATAAAAAAACATTTCTTCAGCTGTTTTCTCCACAGACAATATTTTCAAAAATCTCACCGAAACAATTCAAATGAATCAAACACTTTCAGTATTGAAAAAATAATTTAAATAATAACGGACAGCTGACAGCCGAGTCAAAGCGCGTCAGATGTTGGACTGACGCTCGATGTTAGCGTTCCCTCAGGTCGTCTGAGTCCGCCCACTCATTCATTCAGCACCACGGCTCATGCAGCACAGCTCTATACCATCGTTTAAGAGAACGAAACACTCACAGGTCAGTCTCTCCTTCAGCTCGGGGGTGGGCGCCATGTCAACAGAGCTCTTGCTGTGGCAGTTGAGGAGGGTGGGGTCGGCGCCGTGACTCAGCAGCAGAGAGCACACCTCCACTCTGTTTTTAGATGCTGCCTCGTGCAGAGGGGTGAACTGCCACAGGTCCATGGCGTTCACACACGCTCCATGCTGGGGAGGAACACAGCAAAGTTTAACATCTTCTTTGGATTCATTCTGGAGAAAATTCTATGGCAAATTAAAGAGGAAGTAGACAACTTTTTAATAATGTGTTATCATTATTAAATGAATAACATTACCCCTGACACTTGGTTACCTATAAGTCTCACTTTCATTGTGCTAGTCATGCTGAAATGACATGAAACTTTGGTTTACAGCACAAAGGAAGTGAACCAAAACAGGAAGAGACATTGTTCTATCCAGTCACTATTTTCAGGGAACAGTGGAATAAATGGAATATCTGTGGGAACTCTATTCTGTACAAGAATAAGAAATTTCTGATGGAGAAGGTGAAGAAGGAGAGTAATAAAACCAAGGTATAACTGCTGAACAGACGAGTGTTTACACGATGGAAAGAGATCTGGTGCTGTGACGAAAATCCGTTTCCTTTTATGGCTAGGACTTGAAAGGATTCAGAACCAACATTCTTCTACGAGATCAGCAAGAAACAAGATCTACTTACTTACCAGTACAACCAGGTGTTTATAGTGTGTTAATTTTACCTCAGAAGTGACCATGTTCAAGTTATGAGTTGGTGAAGCAGCTACTGCTGTTGTTAGCATTGTTAGCTAATGCCAGGTGATAACAACACACTGAGCGATTTGTTGGGTTTGTGCACAAAAGCATCATAACAACATGTCCATAGATAAAAGTTGTGCAACACAGTTGGTATGACTGATTTAATTACATAAAAAAGGTTGTTTCCTCATAAACACTATAATGCACAGTGTTTGCTAATGTTGATGCAGCCATCTTGGATTTATGGCTCAGGGTTCTTAATGTTCTCACTCATTTCTGATGACTTCTCTGCATGGCATTTCAGACTTCCCGACTTTTGAGTTCAAATGGATCGCACCACTGTTCTGCGTATATCATCGGACTGAGATCTGGAATTCTAATGGCTGGAGTTGCTTTGGACAGTAGCCAAGTTGCTAATGCTGGCCAGTCGACAGTAATTCCATTTGGAGACGCTCGACTGTACTGTCCAGGAGATACAAATCTATTTGTTTTTCATTAAATAAAACCAACAAGTGCAATTTTATAAAACTGAGAGTCGGCGCCACGGCCACATAAACACTGAGTTAGCATGTGTGTGTGTGCACCTTGAGCAGCAGCTCAGTAACTTCATAGTGTCCGTAGGAGCAGGCGTTATGTAGAGGCACCAGACCGCTGGAGGACCAAAACACAAAGTCGTAATTAATAATAAATATAAATTCATTCATTCTTTATTTTACTCACTGCTCTGTGAGACTGATAAATGCTATTAGCAACATGCTAAAATGCTCACATAATGATGTTTTTATAGCAGGTATAATGATTTCAACGCTCACTATCTTAGCTGATTGTGTTAGCATGCTAACAGTTACTAATCAGCACTCTAAATACATACAGATGAGATAATTCACGCTAAAACACAGGTGTTGATCTCACAGTGCCACTAGAGAAAATCATCATTCCAGGTTCCTCCTCTGAGGACTACGAATCTCTTTCTAAAATCTCCATCAAATGGTTGTTGGGGGAGCTGGTGGACAGATTCTGAAGGATGAATTTTTTTATTTATTTTACCTCTTTAGGAAAATTCTGATGGCTTGTATTTGTGTTAATGTCAAGTTTGAGCTGGAATCAGTCTTGAATATCCCAAAGCTGAGTCAAACTAAATCATGTCTGAGTAAAGTAATCCTAGTAGTAATCCTAATCCTAGTAATCCTAGCCATTATTTATTTAGAAATCAATTCCGATTGATGACACAAAATAAATTTTGCACTGGACTTGCAGCCAGTTTTGAATGAAAAAAAATGAAGTTCAAGACATGTGAACCCATCTAACTTTCTACCACTGAAATCCCTCCACTTCCTGTCTTGTTGTTATTGTTTTGTTGTCATTTCTCCATACGTACCCTTTGTCCTTGGCGTGAACGTCTGCTCCATGCTGCAGTAACAGCTGGACGATCCTCACCCTGTTGTATCCTGCTGCCAGGTGGAGTGGAGTGGACTGCAGACAGAGAAACCAGGCAGGGGAGGGAAAGAAGAAGGCAGATAAATGTAAAGTTTGCTTCACAGCCTACGACCATGACTTCATAATGTCAGGTTTGTACGCAATTCGATACGCAGATAGATGTGATGAATTTCTTACACCGCTGAATGAGACTTTTTATTTCAGCAGGCTGATGAAAAGCTGCGGCTCTGGACGCGTTAAAATGCAACAGATTCAGCTTCAGATGTCTGTGGAGAGCTTATATATGTCTGCAGCAGTGGCTGCTCAGGCTGGTGGAGAAAAATGCTCCCATTATTCAGTCGAATGGAACTTGTTACAGGAAAAAAATGGGAAACCTGCCTCGAAGTCATGGTACAAAAGCCAATTTAGAGTGCTGGATGTCGCTGAGACGACATTGTGAACAGGACTGAGATTAAAGCTACGACATGCAGCAGGCAGATGGCAAAGTTCTGCAGTAATTCATACTGGGAACTAGAAATCTGATGGCACTTTGTGAAAGCGAATCTATAAAATGGCTGAAGTTTAATGTAGGAGAGACTCTGTCAAACACACTGGTTGGCCTATAAAATTCCATCCAGTCAGTTAATCCAGTCTTACAAGTTTTAGCCTCCCCTCTTATATAACCATAAAAAAGATAGACGAGAGCTGCCCAAAATTGAATTCAAAAGATCGCAATTGCCCTCTGGTGGTGGGCTGCAGTACATGTCATAAATCTTCAGCTGAGCTGAGCAAGCTAGCTGTAAGCAGCACAGCCAACATGTGGAGCTTATAGTGCCTTATTACACAACTAGATCACTACGCTGCCAAAATGCGGGCTTACATGTAGTTCCTAGTACATCTAAAATTAGTCTGGGAGGCACAGGCCTGAGCTATCGGGCCCCTCTTGTCTGGAACCAGCTCCAAGTTCAGGTTTGGGGGGCCGGCACTGTGTCTATGTTTAAGAGTAGGCTTTCCTGTCTGATAAAGCTTAGAGGTGCTGTACTGGCACAGTTCTGCACACAGCTATGCTGCAATAGGTTAGACTGCTGAGGGATTTCCCAAGATGCATTGTGCTCCTCTCTCATTCTTCTCCCAGTAATGCATATTAATAACTTCAACTTTCCCTGAATACCGGTGCTTTCTTGTCCCGCAGGTTCCGGTAAACCGTGGACTCAGCTATTCTGTCTGCGGCCTACTGGCTGGTGAAGAGGTGACCATGTGGCTCAGGACCGTAGATCAATTTCACTTAGGAACATTTTCTACGGAGGACAGGCAATCAGGCGACTTGGATTCCAGTCTGTATGACCCAGTTCCATCTGAATCCATGGACTACACTTAATTATGGACTTACACCTCTGGATTTATGAATTTCAAGACAACAAACACTGGCTGGTGTCCTGGATCTGAGTCGTATCCAAGATGCCCACAGCAAGGTTGTTCAGGGATCAATTACAGAGGCAAAAATCTCTAAGCTGCAGCATCATTTCATAAAAATATAAAAACTGTTTACAAGACGGTGGTTTTCCAAGTGGAGCTTGTCTAACTCTACAGACCGAATGAATAAAATGCTCATATTTTCACTTCCTGCTGTAAATTATGCAGCATGGTTTTAAACACGGACACGATACTGGAACATCTTCAGAGATGGAACAAGCTCAGCTTCGATCAGAAAAATGGCACCGCCGGTCACAACTGTGGTTGTTTTCCTTTCTAATCCGACAAAAGTGTAATTTTAGCTCCAGGTGCCACTTCGCTTTGAGCCCATCTGTTTCCTGAGGAAAAAAACCTAAAAAAAAAACAGATCACGGTGGGCGATCTCTGCTGCTCGCTCAGGAGTTCAGCAGCGGCGAGGCATATGGCACACTCACACTCACAGCATGTGACAGCGGCAGCAGCGTTCACGGGGACGCGGTTAGTCATCATTCAAAACGCAGCGCCATCCCGTTCCTGTACGTCTGCTTGTTTTTTGGGGGTTTTTTTTGCACATGTTGCCGCATAGTGGTGTGGACGCACATTAACAAGACAGGGCATGGAAAATCAAGCAGGTCTGCAGCACATTTTCTAGCCTCAGCTAACAGTGAGTCATCAGGCCTCACACACAAACATGTACTGTTGCATCACCATGAAGTCGTTGCCAGGGTCAGACTGGATGATTTAAGCTCCACCTACTCAATCTGTCAACCCAGTGAGAGGAACGGTTCATGCATATTTAAGTGTGTGTCTGTCACCGCCTCAACATGACTTGTACTAATTTCTCCACAGATTTGGATGAAAGTAACAGAAAAAACAGACTTACTGTGATCCTCTGGCCTCAGCAGTGCAAATAATCAGAATGTCAGTCTGGGGGAATCAACCCGACTGTTCTCTACTGCAGACAATCTCGATTCTAACAAATTGAACTTGTGTTTTTAACAGATCCAAGGCCACACGGTGACCCGTCAAATGAAGAAGACAGAAATATTTCCTTTGAATAAATGAATGAATGAAAGTGAGGAGGGTGCTTAAATATTCCTGAGCCCAACATACTCTATCTTGGATTTGGAACTCAGGGTTCCTTTGAGTTTCCGGGTCAGAGTTTCGACTTCAGGGACCGTCCCAATCATGCATCTGACTCAGAATCTCCTGACTTCCAGGATCAAATGGAATGCACCAGCATACTGGCGTTTGTATTCAGTGCAAAGCATGACAAAAGAGCTAGTGTGGCTGTGGACTAATAACAATTTGTGACAATTAGGAGGGAAGGGCTAAAAACACAACATTATTTCTGAATAATAAAATTGAAAAAATAATTTGGCAATTTGACATTTTACCACATTTTTATAACATCAAATAACAAAATAAAACCACTCTGAGCAGAAAATGAACACTTGAGTGCACATCAGTGTGATAGGAACTATCTAAAATAACTAAAGCTGTCTTTGAGAAACATGTATTTCATGCCAACTTTAAGTTTTTAGTTTGGCCCATGTCCCATCTATACTAAAGCCAGCCACTAGGGGGTGATCCAGATGTTTTGGCTTCACTTTATGGTGACCATCTTTTACACGCAATCACTGCCTGCTTCAAGGTTCGTGTTTAGCCAAGCTAACTAGTTCCAGATACACATTTAGTAGAAAGACATTAATGCTATAAGAGTGCAATTACAGTGAAGTCTGCAAAATGTTGAACTAGTCCTTTAAGCTACAGGACCACGTACATGTGCTTTTTATGCTTTTCTATTATGGAGCCACGGTTGGTTTTATTATGAGGGTTTCTTATGAATCCAAAGTAACATTAGGCAGCGTTTACTTTTAAAATGCTAATATTTTCCTTTCAGAGAGTCACCGCCAATGAATTAAGTTATTAATTAATGTGCTTCATTTTTTAGGTTGCTTTAATAATGGTGTTTCTCCCTCACTGTACTCTTCTGAGAATTAATGAAATTCATCAGCCTAAAGTAAAAAACCTAGTAGATAACATTTCAACTAGATGAAACGACACCCATAGTGGCTGACTGAAAGTGAACGAGAGCAATAAAAAAAAACAAAACCACTCTGTTGCATTTTAATCACCTAAAAGCCTTTTAGAGAGGTGGAGGGGAGTCAGGAGTGGAGGAAGGGGAGAGGAGATGAAACATGGCAGGAAAATGAGGGATGCAGTGAGCGAGGAGTGATGCGGAGGGCGTGAGCCAAGATGTAAAACACTAATCTTCCTCTCTGACATCCCTTCTTATTTATGCCCCAGCAGAAACATCATGCGATGCAGTCTGCTCACGTGACAAAACTCGTTTGATTTTGCTTATCTGATCGCCAAAATGGCGGCGTGAGAGACAAGCCAGCCCATGAACAATACCACGTAGATTTAACATGCCGCTTAAAAACGTCCACTGGTTCCTCCTTTGTTATGCTTCCATTAACCTCCCTCACATCCTCCTCTCCTAGCTCTCTCTCTTTATGAGCCTGTCAAGCTGTTCCCATGACAACGGTGACTGCTAGCTGTCAGCAGTTGCCATGGCAACGAGTAATGATCCCAGCGAGCGGCCACATTTGGAGCGTTTTTGTTTGGTGTCGTCTGCAGGAGTGTGTGACGCTCGACGTTATTCCTTAACTTTGCCAATAGATCAGTTAACTCACACTCATACACACAAACTGGACATATTCTTGTCCTAAAGAAGACTTTGTTCACGAAGAACAGAGTGAGATAATTCAGTTTTCCAATTTTACTTGGTTCAATTTAAACTGCTCACACACTCATAGGAGGAAAAACGATTCTAGAAAATCATCCTAAGCTGTTGATTAAACAACTTTGAGGGTTTAAAACTTCACAAAACACATTTTTGTTTGGAGAATTAATCTATTTTGGAGTTCGGTCGCTAGGAACTTTAGCTCGACAAGTTTATACAGTGCAACGTCAAGTCAGGGCACCTAAAACAACTAAAGTTGACCCAAGTGATTTACAAGCAAAAGGTACAACAGGAAAATAGCAAAGCACAATATGTCATAAAGTTCATAATATTCTAACCTGCAAACAATTGAATTCTTTTCCCCACTAACTACACTCAAAATGTTACTGAAGTGTCTGCTAACATGGAGTACATACCTGCAGTGAAAAAGCTGTGTGTTTTTGACTTAATAACTGTAAGGATACTGTTAAAAAAGAGTGTTTGTCTCTACTTCCTGTCGATGACGGAGCACCCCCGACACAACCAGCTAACTGCTAATAAGGCACTGCTTTCTGACGTTTACAAAAGTCAAACTAATTCAAACTGGACTAAATCTACTTTAAGCATTTGTTTGTCCTTCATAAACATGGGAAAGCAGTAGAAAACAGTTTTGCTGTAGGTATTTACTCAATGTTACTAGACACTCCTGAGATTTGTTTCTGACGTCTGGGTTTGATGCGGCCTTGTATAACCTTTTCAAGCTAAAAGGTCCATGTAAACTTACTCCATACTGATATAATCTTCAAAAAAACATGCATATTGTGAAGTTTTACACTCGTGAAGATCAGAAAATAGGGCTTATTTTGAAAAATTCTCCTTTAAGCCTCAGAAAAGAACTATTAGAATAATACATAAAAAATTCTCTTCCGCTCTTTATTTATAAACATTGTCAATAATTTACTGAGTTTTTGAATAATTCTTGTTCCTGTCTGTATTCAGCTTCTTTTTTAATTATGAGAAGGAAATGAAAAAATCAAGATGGCTTTTTTTAAAGTAAATACAGATGTGATTCAGATTTGAGGGTCAAACTATGGAATTGACTTAATGAAGGAGTTTCAAAAAAGCTTTCAAATGTAAAATAGTTAAAGATTACAACCTACTGTAAATGAATAAAGGGTACAAATTTTGTAATTCTGTATGTTTTTTTCCTTTGGTATCGCTCATATTCTGACTCACTGGACAGTAAAGGATAGGTAAAAATAAACCTCAAGCCTCAGTCTGCTTCTCTCTTGGTGATTGTCTGCGTCTAGATGCGTGTGAAATAATCTGTGTTTCTCAAGATGTATGCAAACAAAATTAAAACTATTCATTAATTCATTTAAAAATAAATGTTTCCATACCTGAAGTGACACTGAATATTTGTTATCTGTTCCTGTGGAACCTGGAGGTGCAAAGATGAGTTTGAGCATCAAACGACGGCGAGAAGCTTCCTCACAAAATGCACTTTTGTGTGCGGCAGAGAGGAAAAGTCACTGGTTGGAGATCCTTTAAAGTGGTTAGCAGGAGGCACCCTGCAGAGCTGCCACACATTCATCAAACCGCTCTACTTCACTGATAAAGGCATGAGTGCTTATTACAACATTGTGCTGGATTGAGGATAAATGGTTAGTAATGGTTCTCTGTGAGTCAGTGAAAGGTTGCTGCAAGACTGATTTGCAATAAGAAATCTTCTCTAATGTGTCAAACCAAATCTATATAGTTATTTTGTGGGCCTTTGTTATCAGAAGAAATCTGAAACTGCACCTTTCTCTGGGAGATTTTCAAATATTATCTTGAGGTGACCCGTGAAGAGAAGAATGATTGGATCTGTCAGACACCTGTGGCCCCATCAGTGCACGTGGTGACTGTGATTAATTCAATTTATAAGGCCTTTCATATAGTGACAAGACTTAAAATAAGGTTGAAAGAGGCTAATTCACTGTTAAGGGTAAATTATCTTTCAGCTTTTTATTAATTAAAGTAACACTACACCTAAAATGAGAATTCAATATCCTTTCCTCCACGCTGATCGAAAGTCAGGTGTTCATTCACCAAAACACCTGAAGCAGAAGCAGCTGCGGACCTGATGTTCTGAAAAACGTAACTCCAAGTGCTGAATATTAATAACATATACGCCAATACAGATATATCTGTGATAGGTCAAATTCGGCTAATAATATTGGGCTCCAGCAGAAACTCCTACATCCCAAGTTGATTCCAAAAGAAATTATTTACGCCCTAATTTAACCTGAAAGCTCAAAAGTCAACCAGAACCGTAATCTAGTGATTCTGCTCATCATCTTCAGACACTTTGATTCTGTTAGAAACGCCGCTTGGAGCCATTCCTGTTCTGATTGTTTTAAAACAGCTCAGTTTTTTTTTTTTGTTTGTTTTTTTGTTATAAAGCTCCAGAGATGCTTTCGCAGAAGAAGAAACTTGAAGAAGAAACTGTCCATCAGCACACAGGTGAGGGGATAATGACTGAAATTTCCATTTTTAGGCAAACTGTTCCTTTAATACAAGTTTGTCTAGAAACATCTTCAGCATACAACAAAAAAACGTCTCTTTAATTTCTGCGGGACTTTGTCAGCAGCATAAGCACTGAGAAGAAGAATACTGTCAGATGACTGGATCGATGAACGTTAGAAAAATCGGTCTGACTCTCACACACATGCACAAGAAAGAAGAGAGGACAGACAGCAGCTTGGAGTACATTAGCTACAGCCATGCATGCAAACACACACACACAAATTCTGTCTGTCTGCTCTGCAACTCAGTGATAAACACTGACTTTCCAGAAGATGAACTGCTCAGGAATACTCAGCAACTCAGTGAGAAACTAATTCAGGATGTTTTCTGAGACAGACAGACCTGTTTTACATTAGTTTCAGGTTTCCAAGCTCAGTTAAAGTCTTGTTCCAACCATCCAAAACTCGTTTCTGTTTCGAAAAATTACATATTGCAATTTTTTAATGAAAAAAATCTCCTTGTGATGTAATTCTTGTGGGGATCTATGAATGTGCTACTTTAGCTCCACCCGTCGCCTGCAGCTGGAGCGCGCCGGATTTAACCTGCTCTGTCGTGTTCAAACTTTTAAACTAGTCTACTATTCGCTGCACAGTGGAAACTTTTAGCATTCGCGTAACTCAGTCACACATGTTGGAACCAGACACGGATTCCCAGGAAAGAGAGGAGGAGCTACTGTCACAAGGTTGCCAACAAATTGATGCATCAGAATGATAAGTTTGATTTCTTCAACATTAAGCTCTGCCCCTGACGTTTTGGAGACAGTTAGGGAGGACAGATTGAGATGGTTTGGACATGTCCAGAGGAGGGACAGCGAACATATTGGTAGAAGGATGAAAGATGGAGCTACCAGGCAGGAGGCAGAGAGGAAATTCATGGATGTGGTGAGAGAGGAAATGCAGATAGTTGTTTGAGAGAAGAGGATTCAGAGGACAGGGAGAGATGGAGGAGGATGATTTGCTGTGGTGACTCCTAGAAAAAACTTGGCAAAGCCCGAAGAGGAAGACAGTAACTATAAATGACTTGTTTCCAAAGATTTTCCAAAGATGCTGATATTGCTCCACTTCTCTTGTAAATATTTTGGATTTTGATTTTATTGCAGAGTGACCTTATTTATTGCCTTTTTACTGTATCTGGGCTGATGCTACCAAAACAAATTTCGTTATGTGCAAACATAATGACAATAAAAATCTTGAATTGAATCTTTCTGAGTTTGAGCCTGTAGCAACAGTGGTGTGGGTACCAGTGGGGAGAGACGGCAGAATAAGCAGTATTGATTGAAGCACTTTCTTGTTTTGAAAGAACTAAAAACGCCTCATGTGTAGATACGTTGCTCCACTGTTCTGACCCCTGCGCCGTCTGCGCCACTTCACAAGCTGACACTGAACCCTGACACCGGGTGCTGCGGGACGGATCAATAAGAACAGAAATCCTGGGGATCAGGGGCTCGAAAGGTCAGGGTTTATCTGCCGTGATCACTTGGAAGGATGTGTTCCAGTCTGGTGGAGCAGACAACAAAGTAGCTGCAGCAACCACAAATATCCACACATGAAACACTGAACAAATAAGTCAAAATGCCAACCATCAGCAGGCAAGGGTGGTCCCAAATGCTGCGATTTGGGCTTCAAAGATTCAGGGGTTGGTGACGGCAACGGTATAGTACAAGCTAAAACTCGAATTCTGGGATGTAAAGATGCACCAAGAAAACTACTTATGATTATAAGGATGATTTGGGTTGGCCTAACGGATGAAGCACTGAATGTGTTTTTATCACTTTGTTTTTCTGTGTCGATCTGAACCTACGTCAACATTTATTTTCTTCTTATCACACAAACGCAGCATCCGAGCATTCTGAGTGATTCAAAGCAGAGTAATTTGATTATTTATTAATGTAATTAACTGTTGATCGTAATTTTACGCACTTACGGAAACAAAACCTGTGATGGATGAGGAGCGTAAGCACTCCCCTGTCAGATGACAAAATGAGAGCAAGACGTTAAATCTGTCACCGACAAAAAGATTATTACAGCTCTTCCTCACCCGATTTGTCATCTGTCACCTGAACAGGATATTTTTATTCTCTTTAACAGAGAAGGGCGAGATTAATCTCTCTTCTGCTACATTTACACAATCACTGTCTCTGCCGTGAAGAATCTCCTGTCAAGAGGGAGACGCAGTCATTCATGTGACCTTCAGCACACGCTTGTTTTAATTAATGTCATCTCCTAATCTCTGACTGCAACTGAAACTCTAAATTTGAAGAAAATGCAAATATAACTATTGCACAGGTGACAATCTTTCAAAAACACAAAAATAGTAATATAAAAAATGAACAAATATCAATATGATAGTTGCACACTGCTGTATTAGGGATGGGTCATTATTTCCAAATATTCTAAGAATTATAAAAAATTCAAAAAGTTCGCCCGATTATTGGTTTGTCTGAAAGTACGTATTTTCTTGTTTTCGATATTATTATTCATCGAAGAATTCCCAGTGAAGAAGGAATGGAATTTGTGCTCGAAACACCCATCCCTATGCTACATAAGGTACTAATCTCTGTCTCAGTCAGAGGAATCTAATGATAAAAATCAATACTTTGATAAAACTAACATATGGCGACAAACCACACAATCCATCAGATTTTGGCCATAGCAATTCAATGTAATCCAACCAATATGGCTGCTGTAGTGACCCTGTTCAGTGCTCCGAGGTCCAGCTGGCAAAAAATTCCCAATAGAAGCGTAAGTAAGCAAAATATGCTATTTTACAGAAAAAAGTAAATCTTATTGTTAGCATGAACACTGACTGATCTTTGTGTGACTAGACGCTTGTCTAGAACATCTCCCTGAAAGCAATCTGGTCTTCCAAGTCATGGTGCTTTTATGATTGTTGGAAAACTTGAAGAATTGAGGTTAAGCATGTCAGACCACTTCAAGGTATAAAAAATAATTTGATCAAAGTAAAAAAAAAAAAACAGTTTTTAGTTCTATAAAGGGACTTTTTCTCTCATGCATTTTTTTCATAACTATGCCATGTTTTCAATCCTGATCCAGGCCCGTTTGAGCATAAAGGCGTCGAGAACTGAGAGGTTTCAGCTGTGTTTGCCTGATGCTTTTATGAAAAGTTTCCCGAAGGCTGAGCAGCCACAAACATTAACTCAGTTTGCTATTCAACACTGATCTTGAAAAAAAAGATGAAGTAAATAAATTTTAACAAGAGCACTCAGAGTTTGCATACCTTTGCC
>KV751375.1:2909802-2924354 GCA_001698575.1 Mola mola | reverse complement strand
CGGGTTCGGTGGCCTCCGGATTTCGTCTCTGCTATTTGCAGATGACGTGGTCCTGTTGGCCTCATCGAACAGTGACCTCCAGCTCTCACTGGGACGGTTTGCAGCTGAGTGTCAAGCGGCAGGGATGAGAATCAGCACCTCTAAATCTGAGGCCATGGTTCTTAGCCGGAAAAGGGTGGATTGCCCACTCCAGGTCGGGGGAGAGTCGCTTCCCCAAGTGGAGGAGTTCAAGTATCTCGGGGTCTTGTTCACGAGTGAGGGGAAAATGGAGTGGGAGATTGACAGACGGATTGGGGCAGCGTCAGCGGTGATGCGGACACTGAAGCGGTCTGTTGTGGCGAAGAGAGAGCTGAGCCAGATGGCAAAGCTTTCAATTTACAGGTCAATCTACATATCAACTCTCACTTATGGTCATGAGCTCTGGGTAGTGACCGAAAGAATGAGATCGCGAATACAAATGGCCGAAATGAGGTTTCTTCACAGGGTGGCTGGGCTCAGCCTTAGAGATGGAGCGAGGAGCTCGGACATTCGGGAGAGGCTCAGAGTAGAGCCCCTGCTCCTCCACGTTGAGAGGAGCCAGTTGAGGTGGTTCGGGCATCTGGTCAGGATGCCTCCTGGACGTCTCCCTGGGGAGGTGTTTCGGGCATGCCTATCCGGGAGGAGACCCCGGGGCAGACCAATGACACGCTGGAGAGATTATATCTCTCCGCTGGCTTGGGAACGTCTTGGTGTCCCCCCGGAGGAATTGGTGGAAGTGGCCGGGGAGAGGAGCGTCTGGATCTCCCTGCTCAGGCTGTTTCCCCGCGACCCGGACCTGGATAAGCTGCAGAAAACGAACGAAACTAACGAACAAATTACAAGTACTACAAACCTTTTTAATTTCCCTGCTGTTTAATGACCTTTTCACATTTATCAAATACAGCTTTTTAAAATATTTGGGGAAAAAAAAAAAAACATTTTCCAAAAGCTGCCATTAAATTTAGCATTTTTATCCAGTAACAAAATTGGCTAAAAGAAACTTCAGTTGAGATTTGGAAAAAATTCCGCCAAGGGAATAGACCTAATTTTTGACCTTTCAAGGGTAAACTCATACAAAATTGTTGTAGTCTGCTAAAAAGCAAAGAAACCAAAACTAAAAAATTATGTCCTTGGTGGACATCATTAATTAAATTAAATGTTTGATCACAATCACATTCAGTGGTAAGTGTTTGTACTGGTAAGTACAAACCTTTATATAACTTATGCTGCATGTTAATTACTCAACCAACACAAGTTTAACTGGATGTATTCAGTCATATTTCAGACTGTGTTTGATCAGTTTTGGGCCTCCATAGAACCCTACGACTAAATTTATCATATAACACGATATTCAAACATACTTTAATCATAGTAGGGGCTCTCAGTCTGATCTTAAAAGTGAAATATCCACTGTATTCCTGCAAGATTTACTTTTGATGTGGTTTTCCTCATACAAGACTGGAAAAACGGCGTCAGCCAGCATGGCGCTCCGAGCTGGACGCGCTCCCATAATCAACATTTAAACAAGGTTTCAATCAGAGTTTCCCCGTCTCTGTTCCCTCTCTGAATCTGAATCTAGCTCTTCTGCTGCCGGTTTCTTTGATGTTCGTGCCAGCTAGGACACGAGTGGGTGCGCTGGTTCTTGCTGGTGAGATATAGATCCAAAATTCACAAAATTGACAAACGAAAACAGACGCTGCCAGTCCAAAATATGAAATTCATTCCCCAAAAAGCGAGCAAATAACTGAATTTTCAGCACGACTGCTGTCTGACTGTCAAACTGAGCCAAAAAATGAGTGTGTGTGTGTGTGAGTGTTCAGTGGGTCGGCAGAAAGCACTGCCGGAGCATGTGTATTGTGTGTGTCTGTGTGCACTCAGATGATTGAAGACTCATCAGAGTGGGATATTATTAACACAGCTGAGTGGAGAGTGTTATCAAGCTGCCTCGATTGAAACCTACCGCTTGCTGCCCTACACACACACACACACACACACACACACACATACACACGGCTGCTACGAGGCTGCTGCCTACACCATCCAGTGTGTAATCAGAACAAAAGGCTCTTACTAAAATTAGAGCTGTTGAGGGAAAAACAGAAGTACGTGGACGACCCGATGTTACAGCCGGTCCTTGTTGACTGTTGAATGTCTTGTTGCAGAACAATTGGCTTTCACGGGCTGCTGTAACAGCCACTCCACTGATAGCTGGTCCTGGCTTTGTGTACACAGGTGTTATCGAGCTGAAACAGGAGATGGCCTGCCCCAAAAACGTTGCCACGACTTTGGAAGAACAGAACACCATAAACGTTGGCCATTGTTCTCAAATGTCTCGCTCATGGCGGGGAGCTCGGTGCAGGTGCAATGTCATGCTGGTGCAGTGCATTCTAAAGGCTGAAATATCATACCATTTCACTGCTTCCCAAACTATCAGCAACAGAAGATGACAACAGAATTTCTAAATTTGAAGACATACCAGGTCATATTTCAAAGTTAACAACCTATGAGCTAGAAATAATGTTAGCATTCAACCGCTTCTAAGCTGTTATTTGAGCTTTTTTTTTTTTCACTATTTTTGAAAATTTACAATGTGAATCATTAACCACTTAATACTGAAAATAATCATTAGCTGCAGCTCTAGAGTGTTTACAAAGCCCATGCTTATCGGCCATGTTAAACATCACACTAGACTCAGACGCGGCTGTCACACCTCTTTTAATTGCAAAACCCAGCCTACTATCAAAAAAATCATACTGTGGGGTAGCATAATGACGGTGTTATAGTGTTCTGTGTATATAAAAAGTGTATTAAAGGGCTAGTGTTACATGATATGATTATAATTTAGGTCCAAAATCAGTGACTGAAAAGGCAGCAATGCAAAGTTCAGCTCAATTCTGAAACATTCTTGTCAGTAATGCCTTGTTTTCCTCACTTGAGGGCCTATTTGTGCAACATCCAACACAACAGTCTGGTTAATGTGACATCAGACATGATGTGCCTGCTTTGTCATATTTTACCTCCAGGCTTAAATAAAAATACCCAAGATGTGAAATTATTTTCAGAATTAACTTACACTATTCCTATTCCTGTAATATTAGCTAAGAAGACAGATGCTCATGAGTTATCAAATATACCCGAGTTCACCTTAAACACAGCAGTGGGACATTATCTCAGCATCTGTCCTTCCTACCATGAGCGTTACATAAGAGGAAAATGGCCGACATGTGAACCAGTAACTGTCCCCGACCAAATCTTCAGCATTTGCTGCAGGCTGGGGCGTCCACATGTTTCAGCAGCATCCCTCTGTTCTTCCGTTCATATGTTTTGTATGAGCAGAGCTATGTAATTCCCCGGGAGCCATCTTCAATCAACACTGATGCTCCAGATCTGCGTGTTTGTACGTGAGGGGAGATGGAGAGCCTGTGCCACTTCTAATCAAATGAGTGGAAGATGAAGGAGGAGAGAAGGAGGAAGGAGTGTGGAGGGGTGGCTGTGTAATTTTATGGACTGCATTATCATTGTTATTAATTAGGATTTTGTCATGCTTTAGTTTGTTCATATTCATCATTAGTGTCCTCAAAACAATTTGTGTGTTGTCTGACTGATTGTTGCTGACCAACTGTGATTGTCTCAAATCAATCATTTCATTTTCTTCGAAACATGCAGACGAAACCTCAAATTGCCTGAGAAAAAAATGACCAATACCAGAACCAACAGAGTGGCATTCAGCCGAGTAAAATGCCACCACTGATCCACCGCCTCTGTCAAATGCATCACTTTCCACTCCCACTTCACTTCTCTGCTGCAATTTGATGGCCAAAAAGAGTAAAATATAGCAATGTTTTGGCCTTGTTAAATATATCTTTGAACAAAAGTCTTACACATTCTGCCCTGAATATGGTGTTAATTTTTCACTGTGGTATCAAAATATCTTTTTTTGTTGTGTATTTCAGTATGACAACAGTGAGCAGGGATTTGGGCCAAACTGCATGACTTGCCTTAAAAAAGTTGTGTATAGCAGAAAGAGGCCTGAGAAGAAAATAACTTCTGCACTGAGTTAAAAATGTTGAAAACGTGAAAAGCTCTCCGTGATATGGCAGACACTCTGAAAGAGATTTCTCATTCTCTGCGTATATTCAAATATTTCTCTAATTGTCTGCCCTGAGTATTTATGTGCTGAGCTCTTATCTTTTTCTGCACTGGTGACTTGATTTTCTATTAGAGAATATGTGAGGTAGGAGAGTTTCCATTTTCACTCAATTCCACCTGAGGCCTGCAGCTCAGACTTTAATTTCTGTTAGCAATGTAAATCCCCATCACCCCATTAAATTCCTAAGACCATAACTAGGATAAAACTGCACGGGCATGAAAATGTATTCCATCAGCTGTGCACGGCTGCTTTCCGTCTGAACAATTTAAGTGTGTTACAAACACAGACCGAGCAGGAAAGGTCACTCTAAAACAGGAGCAGTTTATACATTCTGAATGAACATGTTAGATTCATCCACTTCTGATGATGATGTTTGTACTCTGCATCTCCACAAAATTCCAATTTTCACACCCTTGCACCTGCGTGACATCCCAATAGGCCACCGTTCACTGATAATGACCCGAGGACAGCTCTGGATGATGGTGATACGATGGATACAAGCTGGGCGCCAACAACATAGAAGAAACTGCGATTACAGCCTCCTCAGGGCTCTTAAAGCATTTTGATGACACTTCACAAGAATGCAGGAAAGAAAACTGCAGCCATTTTAGCAACCAATAAAATACAGCAAACTCCTCTTTTATCACCAATCTCTGTTTTATGACCAATCAGATCTCTTCGATAAAGCCCTCTGTGGAAGCTTTCTTCTACAAACCCTGTTTGAATTGCGCCATGATTTATTAGACTGTGAAAATGAGAAATACTGCACACAGTAAAGGTCCATCAATAGCTGTTAAAGGCAGAAATCATCATGATAATTTGGACCAGGAAAAAGCTGATACCAACTGCGAACTACCATAGAACTAAACAATCAGGACTTTGCAAATAACCTCTGGCCGTCCGACAGGTTTGGATACTAGGAAGTTTCCAAGATGCTTGTTGGTTATTTACAACACAGTCTTATAATGTGCAGTTGTACGGCTACTAAGTAACATATACCACATAATTTTAACTGTTACACATTACCCTTACCTCATGTGTGGATCCCGTGTCAGACAATGTAACCTGCATCCCTGCATGACCAGTGAGGCAACACAAACGTTGGACCCAAGTTCATCTGATAAAGATAGTTAATATATGGGGATTAATAGTCATCTCTATCTCTATCTATCTCTCTAATAAAATGTCCTATCCTCACCAATTAATCTGCAGAGCAATTAAGACTTGTGTACAAGTAAAACTGGGTGATATGACGATATACAGTATATTGTTTTGCAATAGAAAAATGTCTATCAACAGATATTTTCCTCTATTGCTGGTATCGCCACTCTTGCAAAGCAGTGCCTGTGACTTAATTCACAGCAGCTTTTACGACATTCGGCTCCCATTTAATGTTCGCTACATATGATCTCAAGTAAACAGACAAGGAACGAGACATGGAAATCCGCCGAGACAGAATGAGATGAGATGAGATGAAGACGAGTTTGTGCCTAAAAGAGCTGGTTCTTCTGCTGCTTCATCAAACATCAGACCAGAAAACAGAACTACGCTGCAGACTGGAAAGGAGGCAGAAGTGAGGGAGGGAGGGTTAATGATGAAAATCCACTAATCGCCCAAAGGTCTGCTCATGTAAATTAACTGCAATTGCAAGTTTAAGCCTGTAGACGACAGTCACTTAGTATATGTTTAAAACAATGTGTAGAATTCAAAATGAACTAAAATGTCAAGATAAATAAATCAACCATAACACTACTAAGCACCCAAATACATTGTTTTTCAGCTGAAACGTGTGGTTTTGGGGTTTAGTTACTCTACATTCTATAGGATTATACACTAAAAATGATTGATGTGATTGATGAAGATATTTTCTCATAGATTTGACTGAACATGTACTATATTGTCGTATATAAAGTAATTGTAATATAAAATTAACCATATTTTGATAGAAGATTTTGTCCATATCTTCCAGCTCTATGTACAGTACATGCCATCAGAAATCCAAAAATTAGCATGAAATTTGTACAAATTGATTTAATGGATTCTTAATGTATGCAGGTTGCTGCGGGAAAATGTTCACATAGACCTTGATCCCACCGGATTTTTGGTGCAAAATATATGTTGGACCATTGAAATCCTTTGTTTCAGTTGACGTCACTTCCAGGTCCAAATGAGGGAAAATAACATCAATTTGGAGTAACAAGATACAATTTTGTATGATGAACACGACAACAGTACCTGAACAATAAGATCAAGGACAACATGTGGCTTGGGACAGGTCAAGAAGCTGTGCCACGATGTGAAGATGTAGTTGTTTGCTTGCAAATGTTAAATGTTAAGTACAGAAAGGGGCAAACCACAACAACTTTACCCCTCTAGGAGCATTTTATTAGTGCATTAAGGAAGGTACACACATGCAACACAACAGGGGGACCATCCAGCGTGGTACACTTTTGCTGTCGAGTTGTTGTGCAAGCCCCTCCATCACTAATATTCTTCAATGTCTTTCAATAGATAGTTTTAACCTCAGATGACAATCTAAATGTTGTAACAGATGTTTTTTGTTTTCTCTAATCTGACCAGAATAAGAGTTTGGAGCCCTGTTACAAAAGGACGATCTGTACCCTGCCTTCGCCCAGATGACGCTGGGATAGGCTGTACCCACCCGCTACCCTGTCGTTGATAGAAAACCGATGGATGGATAACAGTTTGCTAGGGATACACAATATATACCTCAACAATAATTGATATTTTGGCTATTGGTAGACAATGAAAATTTGAGTTCGTATCATAAAGCCATATTGCTTTCAAGTAGTAGTAATACAAATTAATAGATCAACAGATTATTAAATAATCCATCTTTACACCTTCCTTACTCTCAGGTTTGCAGAAATTACAGGTTCTTATTGGTATCAGCCAAGAGAGGCAACTCATTTTTGGTTAAAAAAAAATGTTAAAACCCAAAAGAGTTAGAGGCATCATGACAGGCCCCAACCATTTGGTCCATTTCCACTTCAGAGTGGAGCTTCAGTCTCATCTTAATCCTAACAACAAACAATCATCTGCCTTCTTTGTTTCTGCCAGGTTGGAAAACACTGGTACAGAGGACAGCGGGTACACTTCAGCTCAGAAACACAACTAGAAAGTGGTCTTCCAGTTATTCATCTGAGTTATTTATCGGTCACAAGCCAGACATACTGCTGCAAGGCAGCAGAGTTCAAGATGAGGCTCACGGCTCCCCGAGGATGCTTGGGTGGCTGCTGCAGCCCCAAAATAATCTCTATTGTGAGAAATGAAACAAAACTTTTCTCTGTAGGCAAGTTGGTGTTTCCTGGCATCTGATGTCGGCCTACACTCTGAAATCCGACAATACCAGAATGAACTTCCACTGCATCACTACATGAGTTATCATTCATGACCAGCATAAAAGACCCATTCGACCTCACTGAACTTCTTTCAGTATGTTCAGTTCTGTACAGCAGAAAATCGTGCTTTCACACCTAGAGGTCCGTACCAAGATCTGACACCAACGTTCACGTTTTTGGTAGATGACAAACATTTGATTCTACTTATACATTACAGTATTCTAATGAGCAAAGACAAACTCCACATTTTTACTGAGTGGATTTACCCGTGCCACTATGTAATTTCAGCTACTAATCAAAAGATATGGATGACTGGGGCAGGCTGTACGCTGGAGGCACATACAGTACATGGACAGTGGAACCAGCCTCCCATCAGTTGCAAACAAACTTCAGCAAAAAAAATATGGCCAATAGTATCAAAGCTATCTGACTGATGATACAAAAATGAATAAAACAGGGACAAAAGACATTAAGTACTGTATCTACAGTTATGTATTTATTGTAGAAAGTCCAGGAAAACACACCAGAGTTCCTTCTTTAAGGGCTATGACTGAATTGAGGGGCTTGTTTGAATGGCACATCTGTTAGCGTCGAGGAACGAAGATGTAAGGAATTTTAAAACACAATGGTGAGCTGTTTTTTGACTTTGAGCTTTTATTCATACCCATTAAATTCAGCTTTCTCAAATATTCCAACTCAACCTCACGAAAAAGACATCTCAGTTGAAATCTGGAAGAATTCTGAAACCACCTGTTGTGACCTTGACTGGTCACGTTTCAAGGTCAAATTTTTTTTCAGATTAAATCATGAAAATGTGCATATGTGGTTTAAACTAAAAACAATCTGGTTAAGTTTTTGGCTGACGTAGGATTGTAAATGGGAATTAACTGAATTTGGGGAACTTTTTTCTGACTAAGGTCTTTGACCAGCAAAGCCCCAAATCATGTCAGCTGAGGCCACAGCCAAAAGGAACTCACTTAAAAACAAATCAGGATAATTCATCCAAAACTGTGGACAGCAGGCAGCAAAGAAGAAGACCAACAAACGGAACCTCCTTAGTGGAGGGAACAAAACAACAGCAAATCAGCTTTGAAATTAAAACTTTCAGACTCGGCTCGATGGTCGTTATAACCCTAATGGTTTCTCCGAGGCAGAGAAGCTGACGAGCTCATTGCTCTTACCTTGCGGCCGTCGCTCGCGTGGCAGTTGACATTGAGTGGCGTGAGCAAGGCCATTAGCTTCTCCTCGTTCCCGCTCCTGCGAACGTACACACACAAACACAATGTTACACATCCGGCACACACTGTGGAGGATTAGCACCGTTCCCCCGCAGGAGAAGAAAATGAGGGCGAATGAGATAAGAAGCTTGAGAATGGAGGAAAAGAGTTGTTTCATGTGCAGGAACAGACATACAGAAATGTTTGGTGTGTGCGGCTCCAGTGGAGCATTTAGCTCAGCCAGAGCACCGTTTTATGTTCCTGGTTTCTCGGCTCAAACCCCTGGCACTGGAGGACCACCACAGAGTGCTTTCAAGGCAGCTGCCCAGTCCAACCATCTACCCGGCAAGGAAGCCGTAGAGGAAGAAACTGTCAGAGGGAAACAAAAGGATTCTCTTCTTCCCTGTTTCCCCTCATCCCCCTCTTTCCTTCTACTTTTGCTTTGCTGACTGTGTCTCTCCTTCCTTCTCTTTGTTTCTGCATCGTTCACATCCTCTCTGCCTTTCCTCACCTTCTGCATGCTGCTCAACATCCTCCTTTCAATTCTTTCACTCTGTTTGTTTCCCTCATCTGGACACCTCCTGCTGCTGCTGCTGCTGCTACCCCAGCAGAGAGAGACCTCATCTCCATGCAAAGTACATATTGATGACGAAGCAGAGATGAAGGACATGAAGGAGTACGTCTGTCTGCTTAATAAATGTATGAGCAGCAAATCAATTCAATCAATTCATAATATAAGACAGAAATTAAAGATTTTACGAAATGTGTTTATTTGCTTTCTTAATGAGAAACAATTCTAGAAGATTCTAGATTTGATAGTCATCTCAGGCTTCATCCACAATGTCCCATAATCCTTCAGGTGCACTGGGCATGTGCATACTACTTTAAACAGGAGGTGGATGGTTGGATATTTTATTGGTGAAAATACTACAGAGGAAGAACAACAATGATGAAAACGGAGACAAGAGATTTGTTTGCGTGGACTGACGACACTTTCTGGTAAAGGGTCACATGATATGCACATACCCAATCAGTGAAGGAGACGCCATGACTGACCTGATCAAAAAGAGGACATGATTTTTTTGCTTCATTGTTTCTACATATCTCTGATTTTTCTGTCCAGAATAACGCTGGATTTATACTTGTGCATCAGATCTATATCCTTGTTCCCACCAAGCAGTACAGTTCAGGTTGGTACAGTGCACTTGGAAACGGTAAGCTCATTACAGGTGTTACAGGTCTCCAGTGGCAACTGTACCATTACCGGCGGGCGGGGTGCACATGAAGAAACTGCAGCACAATAACCTAAGGAACAACGGAGGACATTCAGCATTTCATTTTGCAAATATTCATTCTTGTTGATTTGAGATATTCAAACGTGGATGACTGTGGTTGGTTCCCCAAAAGAAGGGTGCCGAAACTGGAACAATACAGTTCGCTATTTCAGGTTACCATCCACAACTAATTACAATGAAAACTCAAAAAAAATGTGTGACGAACTGAAGTGAACTGCTTAGTGGAAACAGGCTTATGCCATAGGTCAATGCATTGCTACATACCCTACGCCACAGCCTGACGTAAAATGCCTAAAACTGTAACTACACGTTGTGGTGACGCATCAGCTGATTGGTGAAGTTGGTTTTTACGTATTTCCTAATGCAGCAGACTGTCGGATGGCTGCAACGTTGCAGAAAGAAATTTCCACAAACATAATAAAAGTAACTGTTCAACATCCATTAACTCCTAAAAGCTGCTCCTGATTACATGCACAGGAACACATACAAGAAAAAGGAAACAGCTGACTGCACAGATATAGAAATCATCAATAAGCTCTCGGTAGCGTAAGTGCAGATCGATACAGACACACGAGTGCAAAAGTATAAAGTGCTCAAGACGGCGAAGGTCACATGCGTAGGTTACGTAGGCATGGAGCCGACGCACATCTATAAACCAGGCTTAAGATCCTGTTTGTACAAACACTGATATTTTGTAAAAACAGCACTCGCCTGCCTATTTGAGCCTCTCATCCACACACAAACGTTGTTTTAGGTCACTACAAATGGATAATTTTCAAAACGGCTTCTAGAGTGGATATTTTTAAAAACCCACAATACCGCGTATATGTGCGTGAATGTAGCACATGGACTTTGAGACCAAGACAGCTCAATTCACTCATGCCTATTTTACTATTTTCAATAGTGAGCAGACACAAATTTGTGTCAGATAACTTGAAAAAAATTTAAATTTTTGCTTTGTTTTAAGCCACCTCTGCTAAAGGGGGAACACATCAGTGTGCATGCTCAGAATGCTCATCTTTGATATTTGACATCGCCACCTACTGGCCCGGCATGCCTGTTGCTGCCTGTGTGAACCGAGACATCTAAGTGGACAGAGAGGAAGAAAACGTCTGCTTGGAAAAATATCTGTATCAACATCTACATGGCCTGAACTTAACCTTGGACTAAACTAAACTGACCGAAGGTTGGCGGTTTTCAGGCGATTAGTGCGGATGTCGCCTAAGCTAAGAGTCTGCAGGTCCCTACTAAATATTTGACATACAGGTGCGACAGCAGTCACCTCATCTAATTCTCAGAAAGCAAAATACTCATCCAGTGCCCAACGGAACCAATTTTGACAGAAGACAATAACACATTGCTGATGTAAACGTACTAAAGACACGTCTGATCCCACACACATGATTTCCAGTGAGGCCTGATTATTTACCATTTTTTCACAATGAAGGAGAATGCATTTTCAGAGTCTTGTCATCACTGCATTCCTCTCAGGCTGTGTGGAAACAATCTCCTAGCTCAGTGTCTTATTCTGCCCTATGGATGCCATATATGTGTCACAAATAACAGGAAAATATGGAGCAGGAAAACAATAACATGCCATAAGTCATGTGTGGGAGCTAAAACAGTACGGGCAGAAATTCTTCAGAAAAATGACGGTAGGAGGAGCCAGTCAGTGGCTCAGCTGTGATGGAGTTCACAGTTCACACTTAAACAGCCTGCCGATCCCGGAATACACGGGGGGTACCTCTGTGCCGGGCCAGCCCCCTCCTGCGTGTGTGTGTGTCTGGGAGAAGTGGGGGGAAACAGAGAGAGAAAGAGAGCGAGAGGGAAGAAGACTGCTGAGGCTCTGAGCACTCAGCCACCCACACACACTCCCAACCGAAAGCTACGCCATTCCCACATGCGGGAGATGAAAACACACGCACGCAAACACCCAGTAGAAGAAGGTCAGTACATGTGGGCCTGGGACACTTATGCATGTTGGAGGCATGTTATGGTTGCAGGCAGACCATGTGGGCAGTGTGAGTGCATGTGTGTACGTGATAAAGGGAAAGGAACAAAAAATAAACAGTTTTGACATACAAGGAGAGAGAGAGAGTTAAAATGAGAGCTGGAACTAAAGCAGCAAATGACGGGTTTCAAAGACAGGAAGGGAAAAAAATAACAAAGAAAGAAAGAACAGGAGGAGAGGAGAGGAATTGAAAAGGGGAAACAAAAAAATGGTGGAAAAGGGACAAGAAGGAAATTAAACCAGAAACAAGATAATAAAAGACATGAAACGAGATAAGAGACGATGAAGAGCAGAGGAGGAAAAGATGAGAAGGAGGAGAGGAAGCAAGACAACAAGGAGAAGAGGACGAGAAACAGCGACCGGACACAGGAAAATGAGAGTGGATTGGAGGGGAAGTAGAGAAATAGGGAGAGAAAGAACAAAAGGATGGAAAGAAGAATAAAGAGTGAAAATGGGAGAGTGTGGAAAGGACAGAGATTAGAAAAAGGGAAAGGTGAGAAGAAACAAGCAGAGGGAAAGTAAGGGTGGTAACGAGGGATGAGTGGGTGACCTGAACAGGTGAACAAGGGGAAAAAAAAAAGGGCTGGGGAGGGGGGAAAAAAAGGAGGCGAAATGAAAACAAAGAGCGAGAAGAGAGCGTGGTACTCACCTCGCCGCCTCCAGCAGCTCATCCTTCTTGTATTCACCTAGATGGTTACAGAAGATCATGGTGTCAGACAGGCGGCCAACACACACTGGCCACACACACATCGTCAGGCAGCGCACACACAGAAAGACACATAGACAACATGGGGAGGAGGCTGGGGGGGGGGGGGGTCACACCATCCATCCATCCCTCCTCCTCTCATTTCTCTGCCATTCGCTCAGCGCGCACCCCTCTGACTCCGGCTGCAGTGCCGATGCGTTGCCGGTAGCGACCACAGCACGTTCATTGTTTGGGCAACGAGCGACAAGCCGACACGCACTCTGCCTCTATCCGTCCAACCCTCCCTGCGTTAACGCGATTGTCTCCCACTCCTCGGCCGCCGCTCATGATGCCGACAGTCTTCCCTTCATCATATCCCTCTCTCTCTCCCTCTCGCTCGCTCGCGCGACGCTTCGTTCCCCCCAGTGCGCTCGGGAAGCGCCAAAAAAAAAAAACACAACGGAAATAAACAAACCCCTCCCCCGTTCTCCCTCAGCTCCCTCTTTTACTTTCCCCCCCCCAACACCACCACCGCTACTACAGCAACAACACACACACATACACTCCCTATGTGTCTCTCCTGCCTGAGAAACAAGGGAGGGGGGGGTCTCAGACGTGGACGCTGAGGTAATTAATCTGCTTGACGAGAGGGATGTTTATGAGATTCATCCAATATTTACATTTAAAACCAAAAAATATTAACCAACCTCATCATTACAATGCGAAGAAGAATCTGTTGTGGTGTTATACAGAAAATGTCAATTTATTGTATCATAAACCCGTGGTTCCCAACCTGGGGTCCGGGTCCCTCAGGCTTTGTCCACTGTAAGATTGATGTAATGTTTAATACAAGTGTAATAACACATTTACTAGACAATTAATACAACAGCCTTTGTATCATCGTTGTCTGATGGAAAACACAAATCTCCATTTTTGAGAATTTTAACTTTCTATAGTGTCAGAATATCCACATTCTTGCTTAGCAGCTGTGTATCTAAAGTCACATGTCCACCAAGCAGTACTGTCAGTTCAGTACGGCACATTTGTGAACAGTAAGCTCATTACAGGCGTGCGTTTCCACTGGCGACGGTACCATTACCTGGTATGTGAGTAGTCTGACCGCACCAGCTACGTAAGTTGCGTGACATCATGGAAACATGACAGTGTATCCCTCTAATATCGTCCACAAAGAAACGGAACAACAAACAACGGAAACTATGAGGGACATCCAGCATTTCCTGTTGTTTCTTGTCAGTTGTTTATCACACAAAGTACACTGGCTCTGTTTGAGAAAAGGCTGCATGCTGCGAGGAGAAAGACAGCCAAACCGTCACAGCGATGTGACGATTCTAATTGGGTCTGGATCCACCCTTTATCTAGTAGAAGTTACAGAAATTTAAATGACATTCATCACCATCCCAAACAGTCACTTCGGGAGAGAAACCAAGTTCATGGGCAAAGATAAGGAGCTACACAAGAAGTAAAAATACTCGTTTATGGAAACGTATCTTGTGTGCAAATAATGACTTCGATATAATAGTTTGATCCGGATGTTTTCTGGCTTTTTGGGGCAAGTTACATGGTAGAAATGTATTTGTCTCTTGGTTCAGTCATATGCTTCCTGCTTTGAAAGATTTACTTTGCAAGAATTGTTGCTGCTATTTTAAAACAAATGGGTCACAACTGGCTGCTCATCTGTTTTTTAACTAGACGGTGGGAGTCACGAATGCATTTTGCCAACTTTTCAGCCTTTGGTTGTATGCTGTTCTTCCCCTCCATTGGACATGGTTTTCAGAAAATGACATGCGGTCAAA
>KV751375.1:2885182-2909781 GCA_001698575.1 Mola mola | reverse complement strand
CTTTTTCTTATAGTACATGTATGCATTTTGTTGCATCCCCTAATATTGCTGGTCGCTGAAAATGAATATAAGGGTAAAGGTAGATATATGCTCTTCCTCTTGGGGAAGAGAAGGGGAATAACATCATTGCTGCGAGCGCTGGACTTTTTCTGCTTTCTTCTTCGTGTTTTTGGTGCGATAAGAAATTAAACACGGCAAGGCGGATATCAAGCAATTATTTTCATATGGGGGAAAAATGATGACAGCTGCATTTTCACATCACAGTGGAAGAAGAAAGCTTTAATGCTGAAGCAATTAATCAAGCAATTAATCAAAAAAATAGTTTCTGATTATTCTGATTATTCTTTTCACTCACTTCTTTAGGGAAGAATGTCAAACATTTGCTTGTTCCACCTTCTTAAATTCAATGATTTGCTGCTTTTCTTTCATGATATGATATGATGATTTATGACAGTTGATTAGTCTTTAGATTTTAGACAAAAGGAACAATTTGGCGACATCACTTTGGGCTCTGGGAAACGTTTTGTCATATCTGCAGGGTTTTTTTACATTTATAGACTCAATGAGTAATTGTGACCATAATAGGCAGAAAACTCAATAATGAAAATAATCATCAGTAGCAGTCCTGCCCTGAGGATGAAGAGACAGTGTTGAAAACAGTAAAATACAAAAATAAAAATACCAAATACAGGCATTGGGGAGCATCCATGAAGACATGGACAAAATGCTAAAGGGTCATTACTGAACGTTGTGGTCTAGACATTGTTTTTAAGGAAAATCCCGAATTGTAATTTAATGAAAGTTCGTGTTCTTTCTTTAAACACATCACAACAATTCCACTTAGGCTAGAGGTTTAGGTTTAATCTCACAGCTTCACATTAAAAGTCTTTCAATGACAAACTCGCAGGACTTTAACTGTGAAATAACAACAGCGGCTTCTTTGCGGATTTTAGAACAAAATCTGGACATTTTACAGCTGTTTGTCCAAGAGATAAGTTTAAACCACTGCAGGGAGGATCAGTAGAGGACGAATCGACCAGAAGCCGCAGTGAGATGTCAGATGTAGAGCTACTGATGACGGAAAGCCACACGACAAGGCCCGAACACGTGAGAGGACCTTCACAAATTTTACCGAGAGTGACTTAAGGGCTCAGAAACTGCCAGAACATTTACGCAACGGTGTTCGGCCGTGAACGGAGCCCGAGAGAAAGAGAGACTTAAAGGGGATGGGATGGAGAGGTAAATGTGATGCAGATAGAGGAGGATGAGAAGGAGGATGGGCTGAGTGCACATGGCACAGGCGGAGGGGTGGGGTAGGGCGAGGAGCGAGAAGAAAGGTTACAGAGAGGAACAAAAGATTTGCAGATGAAAGAGAGACGGATGATTAGGGATCTGGAAACTGACATGCATGGATTTGACACGGTATAATTGGTGTTAGGGAGGCTATGGTGGAACAGTCGGGAGGAAAAAGACCAGGGGAGCCGGATAGACGAACAGAGAACAATCAACACAACCAATTTAGGTTGTGAGAAAGAAACATTTTCCAATAATCATCGCAATTATTGATCACTCAACTATCATCTCTTTTAAAAACTGACATTCAGGACTGCAGGTCAAGATAATTTTACAGATTCTCAAAAGAAAATGGAACAGAAGGCTCAAACTTGATCCTATTATAAGTCTTACGAATTTGTTTCACTTCAGTCCTCATGCAACTCCGAACCCGTCAACACTTTGAACTTTTTTGGTTGAGAATGAAAGTTTGGGCCTTTTGATCTTTTTGATGTCAGTCTCAGCTCGAGCGAGCAAAGTTTTCAACCTCTCCTAAAAACGACAACAACAAAAACATTTTACGTGACTTTGCAATCTTCAGTACAACACAACTACCTACCAGTTCAAGTGCAGGAATCTATGGAGTTAGATCAGCCTCAAAATTCAAAATGCACACTGAAGGATTCATAAATGCATTTTTAGGATTTATATGTAAATCACTCTCTCCACAAAAAACAATGGTACACACACACACACACACACACACACACACACACACACACACACACACACACACAACTGGGACGAGGACAGGTTAGCTTATTACAGCAGTTAATCTGCTGGACGAAACGTCCCACACTGCAAGTGCCACATCAAAACATAATTCTCATATTGTATTGTTATTATTCTTCCATTGCAGAGATAATACTGATTTCTCTCACTTTTTTCTTGCAGCTCATTCACAAACAAATTCCCTTCCTCCCAATCTAAATAAATAGAGGACTGAGGGAATTAGGGTCTCCTAGTGAATGGCAAATCTGAAGTTTATTGGAGAGGCAGGTTTTGGATACGACCGGAAGTCACCAAAGATATACGTCTGCCACTTCCTCTTCACGAATGAAAAACTATAAACAAGATGAAAAGGCCTTTTATTGTTTTGTTGTGACTGCATTAAAGTATCACGTGCCGCCAAGAGGGAATAAGGAGGACCACATGAAATTATTTTTCCATAAATTTTAAAATAAAACATATATTTAATAGAAGTTGACTCTAATCTTTTAAATACTTAACACACAAACACTGTAAGGTGTTATTTATGTTGTTAATATGAAAATATTGGAAAAGTTTTTTGGTAATTTAATTTAGAAAAAAGACAAAGTGAAATACTTTGTAATTTCATACATGTTTATTTTAGATTGTTTGAACTATAGGGCATAATTGTTAAAAATGAAATAGCAAAATGTTTGAAACATTTTAGTTTATGTGTATTGAGTCTAGAACAGTGGTTTTCAACCTGAGGTCCAGGCCCTGCTCAGGGGGCGCCAAAGATCATAGCCAGGCTTTGTTTACTGTAAGGTTTTCAAGATTGTACAGGTTATAGAAAATACTAACATTTATTGGACACTTTTTACAAAAAAGCTGTATAAACAACTATTCAGAAAAATATATTTCATCTTCAGTCAAAAGTATAATTTCAAATAAATGACCATCATTTTTTGGTGTGTGTGTGTGGAGTTATTGGAGGCACTCAAGGTTGGGAACAACTGTGCTACAGTACATCTAATGTTCAACTGTTAATTAAATAATATAAATTCTAATTATTGATGAACTAGTATATAAAGTTAGTCAGTTAGTATATTCAATTGAAGCTCTACTTATAAAATAATTTAACACTTTATTAAAGGTGTCGTTTATGTTGCCCCCTCTGTCTCCCGCTCAGTGGTATGAACCACTGCAGAGCGGGCTTATGTCACGTTTACGTCCCCTTAAGGGAGGAAAAAAGGTGTCCTAAAAGTGCCCGTGTCAAAATTAGGAAAAACTAGTGCCTGAACGCTGCTGTTTCACAAATGCAAGTAAAACTCAGTTTGTGAATTTCTTTGCTTCTTCAAAAAATGAAGGCCGGTAAAAGAAGACAGCTGAGGTAGAGCCAGTCAAAATGTGTGATAAAGTCTTCATCACAGGTCAGTTAATGATGTTACTGACTGAATCACATGTGTGTCGACTGAGCCTGTAGATCAGAGTGAATCACAAAACATCGTTATTAATGGTCAAATTATAGTTTTATATTGGAAAATGATTACAGAACCAAAAAACACATGATTTAATTAAGGAGGTTAGTGAGTACTAATAATTTACACGTATTGAGCTGACATTTCTTATAACAAATACCATAAATAATGTATTTAGTGAAGGTAAAAATGATCTGTTTTTACTTGTCTTACAACATATAAAGTGACTGATAAAAATCAGTGAGGATGTTTTGATGTCATGTTCATCTGGTTCAACGAAGGGAAAATGAAAGGACGCCCAGTAACATGTCTTCAACTCAGCAACAACAACAACAGCTGCTGATCGCCTACGAGCAGATTCTTATAATGGCTGACGTTTGCGGATGACAGCTGGCTTTATCCTGTCAGCCTTTCAGTAAGATGGAGTGAAAACATGTCTGCTCGCTCATAGCACCTGATGCTGAGTCCCAAAGTCAAAAAAGCACTTCACCTGTCAAAAACTGATGGAATCATTTAACCTGCACTTTCAGATATTTCAGTTTGATCCATACCAAAACTGCAGGTGTGAAACTACAGTCTGGACCAAAAAGCCGAACCTTGGCACGATGAAAAGAGGCAGTCTTGGTCTGAGCAGAATTAACCAGACTGAACCCCCAAAAGACCTCATCTTTCTTCACTCCTCCTCTGGCAGGACGAATGAGGACGGGAGAACATTTCTCACTCAAAGATTCAAACGGCAAACGGACCATTTTAACTAAAATAATCCCAGTAGAAAAGCAAAACCAAGCAGAACAAATGTGCCATGTAGGAGAAACACGAACGCTGGTCCGGACCTCTATCTGGACTTTCACGTGTTAAAGCACCATTAAATATTCACTTCAGTACACGGTTGACAGTGTGTGTGTGTACAGTCAGTGTTGATCCTGCTGACTCCAAACAGAAGAGACAAGGACAGGTTAAAACTTAGGACAGGCTAGCTGCCTCCTGAATGATGAAACTGTGCGTGTGTGTGTGTGTGTGTGTGTATGTATTTGTGTTTGTGTGTGCCTCACCCTCTTGGCACAGTGTAGTAGAAAACAGTGATCAGTCTCTTTGAATTTCAATCGTTATATGCATTTACATCCATCATCTTTTCCATGCGTGTGTGTGTGTGTGTGTGAGCGAGTGTGTGTGAATATATTATTTAGCCATTTTGGTTTAACCCAGAGGTGCATCGACATTTTGGCTGATTTAAGGGCTTTTTGAGGGTTAAGACTTTGTTTTAAGGGTTAGAGTTAAAATGAGCTATGGAATGTATGCATGAGAGTCCTCTCAAAGATATGGATACCAGTGTGTGTGTGCTTATGATGCGCACGATTCCAGTGTCATTCATTGGTGAGTACAAGTCAATGTCAAACAGCCAAAGTCCCATATACAGTATATCCTGACAGCGAAGCCAGGACTGAGCGTGATGTGTGTGTGTGTGTGTGCGTGTGTGTGTGCGTGTGCGTACACGTGTACCGAGTGGTTGTACGAGCACAGATGATGCTGACTGAGGCTGACTGGACCATGAGTCGTCTTGGTGCCCAGCTGGCTGCTTGTGTGTGTGTGTGTGTGTGTGTCTGTTGAATCCAATATCATCCATTGTAGGAGCAGTTCATCCGCGGTTACACAACCGCTGGCTCCGAGTCAGTAGTTGAGCAATCCACTTGTTACCTCGGGGAGGTCGTAGCTGCCAAGGTTCTCTCCATGCGCGCTGAGACCAATCAAATGGAGGAAGGTCAAGAAATAAAGGGAGGTGAAGGGAAATAATAAAAGATGGGGCTTCAGGCCCTTTGCTCGGCTTACTTCAAACACTCCCAACACTGTTTGATTAATTGCCGCACTCAAAGAGAACGGCTCTGGATAGGCTGTTTCACTCTGTGGAGTTATGGAAACATTAAGAATGTGGATGTTTTTCTCTGTGTGTTACTTCCTTAACAAGAGGCCAGACTGTTTATAATTTATCATGATACAGTATCAGTGTAACCATTTGTGACCTTGAGCGAGAGCAGTAACACGACTTTATCTTAAACGTACCAACTGTGAATGCGGCCAGAGGAGTGCGGTGGTGAATTCAAGAGGGTATCTTCCTGATTGGTAAGAATTTTTTCCAGGGATTTAACAATACCAAAAACTCTTGGTAAGATATTATCATGATTTGTCATCCATGATAAAAAAGCAAAATATGGCTTCGACAATTTCCTTGATGATAAAAAGGAAAGCAGATAGCCATGAGCAAAGTCTGTGTTGCCTTGAACTGTCTTTGGTACTAAATGATTCAACTAATTACAACTGCAACAAAAAGAAGTAGACAATAACAGTTCTTTTTATAATGCAAAATAAAATAATATTCATCTACTGAATCTTGTAAGCAAAACAAGTCAAAAACAGAGTCAAACACCAGTTGTTCAACTAGTCTGTTACTGCACCGTGCGAATGACTAACGGTTGAGTAAGAATGCTGTACTTCAGCTCTAGTACGTTTATGAACCTCCAAAATCCTTCAATGTCCATCACAGAAAAAGGCCTTAAGCCTTTAGCCTTATATTCATTTGATATTTCTTGAGCTCTCTGAGTGTTTGGGGGAAGTGGGGCTCCAAATGTCTCCGTCAGAGTCCTTGGGCCTGGCTGAAGCACTTCCCTTAGAGCCAGTTGCTCTGATTATGCCCAGAGCTTTTCTGGGTGCTGCTGTGCCAAATTGCTCCTCATGTTTTATGTATTTCGTGTAGTGTAGCTTATTGTCATTGCAAACTGTTCTGCTTTTGTCACATTTTTTCTTTCTTGCCATCGACCATCGGTCACTACTTGAAATGAGAAAGCCAGAATGTTGTCACACATCAGCTCTAAAACTCCACAGGGCATCAGTAATTTGCAGCTCCCTCTCGTTACGTTCATCCGCCCTTGTGTCACTGGGTACCGTCACATTATGTAAAGCGTGGCAATGGCGGTCTTTGATCAGTATATTGTGCTCTCTGCAGTACGATGACAATGAGACGTTTTAATGCAGTTATATACGGAATCATCTTGTAAGATCTGTGGGTTTAAAGTTTACGTTTAAATGAAATGTCATATCCAGATTCTTTTGAACACAATAAATAATGGCAAAGACTGGCCCAACACACTAACAGGTGCTGGAGGACAAACAGGAAGTCATTTGCGCATATTCCGGTTATGCTCTAAATTAAAAACATACCGGGAAAAGATATTTTGTGCATTCAGAGGTGTTCTAAATGGACACCCCCCTGGATGGAGTTTTCCTTGTAATGGAAAAACACAAAGATATAGAATGAAGAGGTGCCAATTATTTATTATAAATTCTATTGGCCGCAGCACTAAAATAAGCTTAAATAAACCCCCAAACCACAGTTTTAAGCTGGACAAACAAATGTATGTGGGTGTTAAGTAGTGTTTTTGATTCATACAGGTCTAAATCTTGACATTTTAGTGCAACGTATTTAATATTTTCCATGTTTCAAACTTGTTCAAGATTTGTTTTTTGCTTTCTTCACATGCCTTCCATGTAGCTCGCATCTTTTGGATCTTCCTGTACTGTCTCTCATGGGTCATCTGTAGGTGGTAGGAGAGGTTTTTCGAGTTTGCGTGTGACATGGAAATTAGGGCATCAGTCCCAAAATGGCTAAAAACATTGTGCTCTCTGCCTTGCTTGGGGGCCCCTCTGTCAGTCAGAAGCAGAACACCCTCTGATTTTAAGCTCTTTTTCCCCTGGCAGCTACAGCACCACTGCCCCTGAGTGCTGGGGAACGATTAAAAAAACCCCACCAAATATTAATTTGTGATGGTTTCAGGAAACCAGGAGCTACGCATGAGCACAGACTCTCCTCTGTTTGCTACAGAGCACCCACACCTCCTCTCACGGGCAAAGCTAGAAACAACAAACAAGCTGCAGACAAATTAATGTAGATAAGATCAGATCATATTGCAGCGTCCCTGAGTGTAGCATGCAAAAACAGGAGTTACGCAACTGCCAAGGAAAAACACAGCGGACCGCAGACGGCTCGGTCCCCCACATCTGATCCTCACAGGCCACTCCACAGTGACTCATGACACATAATGAAAACAGGTTATTTAACACTCAAGAGACGTGTTGGACCGTCACCCAGCAGCCCTTTTGCAGTTTGTATTTTCTATTTTCCTTTTTATAGGGATTTTAGTCACCTTTGAAATAAGTCATCTTTGTGAGCTACATTAGTCAAAAAGAAGTTTTAGTTTATACTGTACCTGTTTCACACAGGCCAAAAATCCCACTAACATCTGGCCTTTCAGTGTAATGTGAATGTAAATTAGCCGGATATAGTCCCAGGTTACTATTAGTTACCCCATAGAAAGCACAGGTATTTATCTGCACCGACTTCGCTGGTGTAAAAGTTGTATTAGTCTGGGAGGTAATTTTCCTTCATTTATGATAAAACTTTAATTTTAATCATTATTATTGTTTCTTTTAGTTACCATTGATCAATTCAGTACTTGTTGATAATATATAACGAACAGCTTATCTTGTTGTGACCCCGATCTGCTGTACTTGAGGGTCCTGACATGAGTGATGGTTCAATGGGCATTGCACCCCACCCATATGCTTCAACTGCACCTCCAAAGTGGCCAATTTCATCTAGTTTCAAGTATTTTATGTTTTAAATAGTGATCTGGCAACTCGTATGCTTGTCCAATGTATTAGCAAAAAATTGAATGATCTGATATGAATACATAAAATCCAGAGAGGGATCTTTGAATAGGCTAAATGCACTTTACAGTCTGTGGCCTTTATCTGGAGATGCCTGAAGCTGTAACCCCACTAATTATGGGTGACTGGCTGCACAGGACAGCAAAGACCAGGACAAAGGAAAGGACATATGCAAAATGTACAAAAAAGGAGGTGAAATACTGTGGAAAGGCCACAAATTTCCCAAACCATTCAACGAGACATCACCCAGATACTGCAGATTCTGCAAAAAGTGATCCTTTTGCACCTGTTAGTCCTGTTAAATAAAAAGTGCATTTATCCAACTGTTTTGTGTTTGATTCTTAGTGTTAACATTATTCTTTAATAATGCACTAGGTTGAAGGGTTCCTTGAATAATTTGGAGCATTAGCTCTCTAATTTCTATGCAAAGTATAGAACTAAAGTATTGTATTGTAACTGAAGTATAACTAACCAAATCAATATTGCATTGAGTCAGAAATGACACCAGAACAAGTACTTGTGTATCGAAGTGAATCATTTTGGGAAATTAGTGGCGATAACCATCACCAGAATGGACCAGAGATAATTAAAGAGCATCAACATTAGAAATGTATAAACCCAAAATATGGCAAATACAATTAATGTAACCAAATTAAAAAAATTTCACTGTCATATTGTATTTTGTTGACGATTAACAAAGAATGGCATATTACAGAATAGTATGAACTTGCCTCTTCTTTACTTTTCTCAACTCTTTTAATCACATTGTCAGTCTGTTCTTGCATAGTGGCCGACTGTCCAAGCGAGCTCACTCCGTGCTGTGCTGCTGGGCGACCGGGCGGAAAACTAGGCAATTCTGGCTGCAGGAAAATGGCCAAAATTGTGCCAAGGAAACCTTGGAAGTGCATCACAGACACACTCACACACACACACACTCGCACACAAGTCGTTTATTTTCTCTCACGAGGTCATTTTGGAAATGAGGCTAGTGCTCATTCATCACTGGGGACCAATCGAAGAGCAGTCATTGTGGTAATCAATGAGCATGTCACTGATAAGAGTAGGAAAGCTACACTCTTGGCCTTGCAGCTGCAGGAATTCACACTTTGTCTCTCTCACACACACACTCCGAGGTGCACACAGAACGAAGCCTTCAGAGAAGCCACGTTGCTTTTGTCTTCATGATTCGCCTGTAAACACACGATCAGAGCTCCCCTCTCTTCCCATTTTTTTGCATTCACTGTACGATGCATCAGTTCATATATCTTTGTTTGTCGCCAAAGCCACCAAAACATCATCATCTTTCCTCATTTCGTTTCCTGAATTAGGTCTCTTCGTCCACTACCTTGCTTTTCTCTTGATTGTACTCTCCAATGCTGGCTCTCTCTTGTCAATCGAATTTCTCTCCATCTTTGCGCTCTCCCATCCCATCATCATATTCTGCCAGCCCTTATGAGTGAGCATGCTGGCGAGCTTTCCTAATTGTTTACACTGCCTGCCCACCATGGTCCTCTTTTCAAAACAGTGTTCCTTTTCTCTTCCTTTCCAATAGAGATGAAGCGCCGGTATAGCAGGAATACAATTTTAATGGAAACATAAAAACAAACACATTTTCTGTTAAATCACACCGCACTTCAAAGTGTTTTCTTCTTCCGCTTCCCTGAGCTTCTTTTCAGCGCTGCTATCTTGAAAAGCAGTGCAGTGTGGACAAAAGGCCCTAATTGATTCAAAGAGATGAAAACCTGTCTGGCAGTACAAAAAAAAAACAAAACTGGACTTTTACCAGACTCAGTCATGAGGAGACAACAGAGATATGGTATAAAAGAAAAGCTGCATATTCAAAATGCTTCACACAATGAAGAGAAAGAAATACTGCTCTTTCATTTTGTCAATGAGTCCCAGAGACGAGGTGAGGCAGGGGAGATGGGGAGGAAGAAGGATGAAATGGAAGACTGATGTGTGAGCTGGTTGTCAACAAGCTGACATTGAGACGGTTTTGTTGGGGGCTGCTGGGAATCATTTAAGGCTTGTGCTCCATTCACTTCAGCCCCAATGGTGTCTCTTTCTGTGTGTTACTCTGTCAGTAAGAAAAATATGTAATTTCAGTTGTGAAATGAGTGAATATTATATAATACTGGCGTCTTTTCAAAGGAGGAAGCTGTTCAAAGACCTGGGAGCAGCGTGAGAAACTGTTTTTACCTAACCCTGAATAACTACGGAGAAATGATGAAAATGATGGAACAGAAGCCCATTACTGGACTGTTTTAAACTGGAAGTATCACCAGGTGGTTATCAAGTTGCATTTCCATCCATGCCAGTCCAATCCTATAATATAGGCCATTCAGCGACATTGAAACCACTGACAGGTGAGGGGAATAAAAATGAAACCTTTTAGGTTCACCCCCTCATTCCAAAACGTACAGTTCCATTCCAGCAAGATAATGTGCCCCAACAGACCACAAAAAAAACATTCAGGAGTGACTCAAGGAGCATGAGAAAGAGCCAGAGGTCTGGGCTCCAAACTTCCTTGTCCCCGATCCAGTCAGGCACTTGTGTAAAGTGACGGAACAGAAGACCCACCCCTGCCTCACAAGACCCAAAACACCCCCTAGAAGACCTGATGCCAATGTCAGCTCAGAGCTGGTTTGGTGGCATGAGAGAGACCTACACAAAATCGGGCAGGTGGTTTTATTGTTGTGGCTGATCAGTGTTTGTAGTGTCTGATCAAGCTTGGTCACAGTCAATAACAGTATTACGTACTTGTTTAAAAAAAAAAAAATGCCTGCTTACTCTGAGATCATATTAATGGCTAAGAGTCCATTTTCTTGGTCCCGACCAGAAATTTTTTCATCTTCCAGCTGGTTCGTTTTGCGTTCTGCCTTTCTATGCACAGGTCATGTGCATAGAAATGCCATGCAGTTATTGGTCAGGCTGTTAAGAAAAGGCCACAACTCTTGGATATTCTACTGTACATCATGGAGTATCATCAGGTTATTTTCATGTTGGTTTTACTTTCAAGTGCATTTGAACAGACATACACAAAGACGTTCTGCATTTAGATTACGGTATCTGAGGACGACTTTCTCTCATGAGAGCTGCTCTTCTTGTTTGAAAGGAGCTATAACAAAAATTATGCACAGGAATTGATGCGTAGATGTGGGATTGGTTTAGACAGGGTTCACACCAGGAATGAACTGGTGCACAATTCACTTGCATGTGGCCCAAGACCACCCCTTTCAAGCAGCTTGGTTGGTCCACATCAGACTGTGTTCACACCCCACCAAATGAACTGCACCACGGGGAGAAGGCTTGTAGTAACACAACCTAATATTCATCCTTAAACAGTACATTATGCTATACGACATTTTCAATTTCAGATTAATTAAAATAATCTCACATAATGGATTAACAAACAACATAGCATGTTGGTCAGAAATGTGTTTGGTTGGATTTGGCTAATGCTAGCAAAACTGCTTAGCTATATCATCTAATATGGTAAAATAAAAATTTAGACTTAACTCCAACAACAATTTAGCTAACTAACTAATTAATTAAAATTATAGCTGTTTGATCAAGTTGTCTTAAAGTGTCGTCAATCACGACGGGTTCTTTTCTCCTTGAATGAGCGCAACAGTTTTCGACCGAGGGTTTCCTCAGGTTACGCAAATTACTCTCCCAACCAGGTGTGGGTGCAGATTACGAAATTTGAAACACGTGGACATGTACACAAATGTAACTTGGTCGATACAGCTTACGGTCCAAAAATAGTTCATCAATGCTCCCACTTTTCTTGTAAGTGACTTTCCTTTTGCGGATACTGTTGTGCACACTCTTACTGCATGAAGGCACCTGCATATTATGTGCTCTGGGTTTGAGACTAATTAAACCCCACAGAGGTGCTCCATTTTGCTTTTTATCAGTTGTTTTTGGTGCCGCTGACGCAACCTCTCCTCTCTCTTCAAAGAGAAGAAAAAGTCCTAAAGCAATGGATTTGGAAAATCGATTACCGTAGCAACATAGACAATTGTAAGCCATCGTATTTTCTGCAGATTTTTTCCCCCTCTCATATCAGTATATCCTTGCAGCAGCAGTGCCGTTGCCACTGACAGCCTATTATTGCTGCCTGTAACTCATTCCCAAGGATGAAAAGCTAACTTCTCCACAAAAAGAAATAACTCGTTCAAAGTTTTTTAATTCTGTATTTATCCGCTTTGCCTCCTTAGGCTCCCAACATTCTGCCTAGGTTACAGGCTGAAAGCAAAGCGAGGTACGAGTTGTAGCTAGATGTCGGGCTCAACATACAGTAACTGCATCATCTGAACCCAGCCTTCAGCGTTTTCAATGGAAACAGCAAATAATGATGGACTAGAACAATAAAACCCAGTGTTATGAGTCTCTGAAGTCTGTTCAAGTTTTAAAATAAAGTGTGACGTCAACTTTGGCTACTCAGGTTGTTTAAGTGAGACTAATGCTTTGTTTATTCAGTTCAGGAAATTGATTTGCCCCTTAAGCTGAAAATGTTCAAACGTGCCTTACAGAACTAATAGGATGCAATGACTCAATTGATTTTCGTGGGGCAACTAGGTCATTGCTTCGGTAAAAGTAATAGGCTTCATCAAAGACAGATAATGGGGGAAATACTCACATTAATCATCTACTCGGACGGGCGACATCAAAAAGTTTCTGTTCTCAGCTGCTTAAATCATTCACAGCTTTAGTGAGAAAAAACTGCAAGATCAATAATCCAAAGACTGCATCAAACAACATATAGAACATCCTATTTGATGATCTATTAATTTGGAGAGAATCCTGGACAAGTCAGCAGTTTGTTTAAAGGCCACAGAGATTCAACCTCGCACTGATTTAACTTTACATCTATCCTCTCACATCCGATCAATTGAAACATCAAAGACACTCTTTAGCGTGACCATCTGAAGATTCCCTCCTGCTGTACGAGGGACTCGTACTGACGCTCACATCAGGATTTTCCTGGACCGCAGTGACACCAAGCGAGACAGCTGTCATGCTTTTGTTTTGACATTTAACATGAAAGCCCAAAATTCAGGCCCATAAAAGTCATTAATGTATCTGATTCAATTTGGCATCAGGCGATAATTCAACTCACTCTCGAAGGAAAATATATCTTCTTCATATTTTCTGAGTTATTTGTAGCCACTGTTAGCTCATACGGGCAGCAAACATTGACATAAATAAAGATGACCAATATATCTCGTCTTCTTCTACCATCTCTGTCATCTTGGGCCGGTGACATTATGGTCTGTGATTGGGTGTGAAGCGACAGTATTGAGTTCCTGCCCATAAAACCCCCACCCCCCCGGTTAGGAACAGGTCTCAGCTTTCAATCACTACGTTTCACCCCCCTTTTAATTAGAGAAGTTCCAGTACCATTTTTTGTGATACTTGAGTTTTGAGTATGGTCCAATACCAAGCGTCAGCCAACTATATGTATAAGTTCACTTTCATAACAGCTGTATACTGCTACCCGTTTACATATGGGAATTTTATCAATTTGTGAAGAAAGATGAATGTAACAGAAGGTGCCCTTGAAATCGGAGACATAAACACCTGACATGTCACCATTTTACTGGGATGCTGATGTTTTTGCCAACTCCAGCTAGCCTGACACTCACAGAATTCATGTTTTCTTTGCTGCCATAAACAGTAGTTGACACTGTCAGTGCTATTTTATAGCGGCAGAGAAAATATGACTTTCTTGGACTGCATTTGATTAGATTTAAATTTATTGTCATAACACATAGTACAAGGACTTGGGCAATGAAATGCAAAATGGTATCAAACCAGAAATGCAGTTTTACATTATATACTGTATGTACATGTACATTATGGTGAATCATAAATACACAACGGATATCCTATAAATAGTATATACATATATAGATACTACATGTGTGTATATATATATATATACACACACACACACACACACACACACACACACACACACACACACACACACACATTTATGATATATACAGTATAAATAAACAGTACAGAAATTACAGCAAATGTAAGGGGATGTGTGGTATAAGATCGGTCCAAAGACTTGAACTTGCCAATAACAGATCCATCATTTTTTTGCCATATTGGAGGAATTTCCAGTGCTGGTAACCGAACAACTCTACTTATTATGGCATCAAATAACTTACGTGATCAGAAAAATGTACGTTTGAAGATACATAAGTGTGATAAGGACAACCCAAAATGAACGCAAACTTAAACCCAACTTTGGAAAAAACTTATTTGATGTGTCTTTGGAGATTTAACTTTACCTGTGTACCATCTGTTAACATGGAAGGGGAGTGGTTTAAACCCATACTGCAGCCAGTCAACAGGGGGTGATCAAAGTGACTTCAGTTTTGGGGAGAGCATCAGCCATCTTTTCAAGCATTACACATACAATTTGCTGGCGCAAATTTTAAATCTAAGAAGATCTTAAAAGATGTATGTTTTTAAATCAGTAGACAAAATCAAGAGAATGAATTAGAGTGCAAAAGCAAAAAAGGAGGTAGAACCAATGTGTTTGTGTGTGTGTGTGTGTGTGTGTGCGTGTGTGCACGAGTGTTGACTGTGGTTCAGGGCTGAGAACTGATCTCTCTGAGGCTCACAAGCAGCTAGTCTGTGAATACCAATCAGAGGTAATTAATAGCAGCTAATGGACTCCACTCTCTCTGTTCTCGTCTCTATTTATCCCCTCCGGTGTCTCTCAGAATACTGGAATAAACATCCTCCCTTTACTTTATCTATTTACCATGCTAAGATACACGAGCTTCCAGAAATTTCAAAACAACCACATGTGATGGGAAGTAAGTAAGTATTTAATCCATCACTGCTAGCTGGTTTTTGCTTTTTGTAGAAAACGGTGGAGCTGTTTGAGTCGAGCAGGGAGGGTTTCTACTCTATTTGACTTCAGCACTTAATCGACATTTATATGCGGTAAGTGTACTTACAACACTCACTAATACAGATATATATTTAATGGCTTGTCATGGCTAAAAACTAAATGGAAAAAGGTTCTGTTGTGTTTGCCAACTTTTTAAATTTGTGAAAAGGTTAACGTGGTGTTGCCACCTCTAGATGCTGCTTAATCATTCGCTGACAGACATTCGACAACAAAAACCGCCTGCACGAACTGCCTGCAAGAACAATGAGTACAAGCAGTCCAACACTTCTAGGCTCAAATACATTATTCAATTGTGAAAATGTCTTATTCTGACGACCCAGATTAAAGCAGCAGAGGGGTGCTGCATTTGTAGATCAGTTCCCTCAAAGCATTGTTCTCAGTTTGCTGTTCCCTGCTCTTGTTTTATTGGCAGATTCAGGCAGGGAAAATAAAAGATAGCATTTAGTCCATTAATTTAGAAACAAAGTTACGCAATCATATTGAAACATTTGCTTATTGCAGCATTCGTCTTCGACGTTATCGCTGTGAATCAGTTTGTCAAACAAAACGAGCAATAAAAAGCGTAGTCTGCAGGAAATCATGCTGCATTTTTAATTTCACAGCACAAACACTAAGGCGAAGTCATGTTGTAACATGTGTGATAGCTTCTGTAGCTCAGCGCAGGCAGCAGGTCTTTAATTAGTTTTAATTAGCATGTAGCATCCTGTTTACTATCCACATTCTGAGACAAATCAGCTAAATTGCAATGTTCTTGCACTTAATTTGACCACACACTGCTGCTAACAAAACTAACAGTACCTTAAACTCAAGATTGCTAACTTGTGCCAAGTTCTAACTAAATAACTTTCAAAGTTGTCGGATCACTTTGGAATTTACACACACTGACTTGTTGTCTTGTGAGCAGGAGTCTCACAGTCATTTTTCAACAGCGGGTCACAATCCTTCACCAGGAACAACCCCTGACAAATTTGGTCTGCAAACTATGTTTTCTCACAAACACACATGTAGTGACACGGAAAATGACGAGCGAAAGGCAAATCATTCCACGAGCAAATTTCAAAACGGACATCCGGCAAAAATAAGCACTGTGATTTGTTCAGAAAAACACAGGAAAAATAAAAGGAAATAACATCTATTGAAAGACACAATTGTCGAATTTGGGTAAGATGGACTGTGGTCACTGCTTCGACTAGCTGTATTTGGGACTCATCAAGAGATTTGGCCTGCTGAAAATCTAGTCTAAGGCAGTAAAGAGTTGGTGAGCCTCTCAGGTCTCGTCTTTAAAGAGTTTAGAACAAGCAGCGATGGGCCGATCTGGCCCAGGTCAGAGGGTTTGCCTGCAAGCTACAAACTGTCGGCATGTGAGAGATCGAGCTAAAAGTTACAGTTTAGAGAAGACTGTATGCTGCCCCCTATATTTCAGAATAACTTTATCAATCCCCGGAGGGAAACTGTCAAGCACGTGTAACAGGCTGCACACAAGCTGATGCATGGAGGTGTTTTTGTATCTTTATAACTGAAGAACCATTTAAAATTTAATAAATTTAAAAAAAAACATTTAATAACAACAACAATAAGTGCTTGGTAGGAGATAAAAGTAAAGAGAATTTCCAACAGAGATTCCCTCTGATGGTGTGTTTACACAGAGCTTAGGTCTCACAGTTGTTTTCCCCATCTTGAAGTATTTGGGTGACAGTCACTTCTTCCACTTTATCTCAGCCTTTTCATGCACTGACAGCTATTCTTTTTATTTGGAGTTTAAAGTGGCAGACTGAGATGAGGGAAAAAGTTTTCACAGTTGAAAGATGGAGGTGCTTCTTGAAACGGGGCGGGAGGACACAGCATAGAGAAGATGAGTCAAAGGGGAAAGAGAGTGACACGGTGGCTGATGTGAGGATGGCAGGTAGGCGGGGCACACACTGTTCTTGGAAGCTCATTAAGCAACGCCTCAATTAAGGAGCGAGGAAGGGAAGTCATTGACGGATGAAGGGAGAGGAGAAAGTCGTCCCGGGCAAAGAGAACTTGATGAAAGTGTCTGTCGGCCTGAGGGAGATCAATCACCGATGATGAGAAAGACGGATGGAAGGAAGAATCCTCCAGGCGATCATTTTGTATCCTCACTTAGCTCTCCTGGGAATGTTCACACCATTACTCTGGGTTTCTCTCAATTACTCATCGGCAGCCGGATATGTGGGATAATTCGGATAAAACCCCTCATGTTGGCACAGGAACACTGGGGAAACCCGAAACTAGCTTTCAAAGTCACTTGAGGCAACTGTGTCCACCATGTTCAAGGAATGAAGTAAATGAGCACGTTGTGCTTTATTTATTAAACGGACATCATAAAATCCACATTTCCTTGTGAAATGAGTGGCAGTCATACAGAAAATGACTTGGCTCCATCACAAAAAGATTACTCTTATCATTCTGCATTCCACCAATGACCAAGTCTCAAAGACACGAATTCTGACAGCCCGGGTCGTCTACGGAGAAAACCAAGGGATCCTGATGACTTGCAGGGGTGGGGCTTAATATTGCAGAAACTAAACAAATTTGTAGGCAACCTTGTACGAGTAACTCCTCCTCTTCTTCCTGGGAATCTGTGTCTGATTCAAACATGTATGGCTGAATTACTCCAATGTTAGAACTTGACGCTGTGCAGAGTATGGTGAACTGGTTTCGATGTCAGAACCGGGACGGGGCAGGACTAAAAGAGCACATTAATAGATCCCCACAATCCACATGAGGCAAAGGTTTAGAATTACAACAAAATCCATTTCAGATCATTTTTTCTCTTCTCGACGGCCGGAGCACAACAGACTGGTTTCTATTCTATTATCTGATAAATATTTGTACTGTGGGATGGTTGAATTTTGTCCTGGGAACCGGTGACCATTCAGCATCAAGCTAATCTGTGAACATCCTCTTTTGTAAACTGATAAGGAACAATATTAATTTGGAGCTTTTACTAAGAGAGCTGCACCTCCAGGTTCTCATTTTACATTTAAAACGAAAGTCATTTGGAGTCTTTGCTAGCTCACCGAACCTATGTAAATAATGTTCACAAGCAACCCGGCTGGGTCCTTTTCATCATATTCTGTGCAAGAAGTGGAGCTGTGCATGTGAATCCGCCCCCTGCTGTGACAAGACTGGCGTCTCACACTAAATTGCAGAATTCCCCGTTCCAGCGCGTTAAAAGGCGTATCGGCAGAAGTTCTGGGGCCTGACAATCACTGCCGCCGTGCTCCGTACCGACATGTTCGCCCTGATTGGGAAAACGAACTGAGTGACAAAAGCCTAATTGAAATGCAGCCACAGAGAGGTCTTTAAGGGTGCTTTAAAAAAAACAAAAAAAGCTAATTGTCTCTCTTCTTCAGTCCAGCTAACAGGGAACAGAGTCTATCATTTCTTGGAGCAGTCGGTTGGAGCTGGCAGGGTAGTACAGCTAATTTATGGGTCAATATAAACTTCCATCACCACAGAGTGAAGCTGAAAGCTGTGCTGGCCTGCGGCGGGGAGGAGGAACATAGCAGAAGCTCTAAATCTTAGAACATATAGGACAGACGGGGAATAAAGCTCCTGCAGGGTGTCACAGAGGCCACAAATGCAGAAATAATTATACGAGTTCACACTTTCCAGAGGGCTTTTGTTTCCTAGAAAGGGAACTTAAAGGCTGTTTTCTAAAACATATGGGGAATAATAAAGCTTTCAGTCTTTCAGGCTGTTACGTTCGGCTGTTACGGCTCCGGTGCGGCTCAGAATGTTTGGGTAATCAGCGATGGCAATTAAAATCATATTTCACCAAACTAACAAGATGAATTTGTTCGATCTAAACCTCAGACGGAACACGGCGGGAGAACGCTGCTGGAGGACTGAGACGACGTGGATCAGCTCAGCCTCTCCACCCGCTGCTGATTTTCACTTGGTGCACTGGTGGAAGGGTGCAGAAACAGCAGATGTCAAGAACGGAAGATGACAATTAGTTGTCCATGTAAATGCAGAGCGTTTGTCTTTTTCATTAAAATTTCAAAACGCACCCATCTGCTCCATTTGGAAGATGAGACTGGGGCCAAATGATGAGTCTTTGTTCATATTTCTGTGGTTTTAATAAGCCCTGTACTCCATCTGACTTACAACTGAGCGACCTGGGATAAGAGAAAAACAGGTGTAATTATTATTAGTAACTAATAATGATCTCCAGTTAGGCGTTCTGGTGTCAGGGTCCTAATTTAAAGGAACAATATATAAGATATTTACTACATTAAATCATAAAACACCCACGTTATACGGTCAGACGTTAAGGTATCATGCTATGTTGAAATAACACCTCCTCTGACAATAATGCAGCAGCCAGTATTTCATCCTCCTTAAGTTTCAACTCCGGTGCGTAATGGTCTGCTGTGAAGAACATCTACTACAGCTCCTGTTTCATTTAAACTGAAATGTGTTTTAATAACTCATCATTTTATTTCCCATTACAGAGGTTTAAGAGTGTCAGAGGAGGCCTCCCGTATCTGCTTGAAAATGATTTCCAATCTGGAAAGAAATCAGTAGGTCTTCAGTGAGGTGCGACTTTTCGTTTTGAGTAGACAAAGACAATGAAAAGAGGTGTGGAGGCACGTTCCACAGTTGGAAGACCTCCAAAAATTTTCATTATCATAACACTGGCTGTGTCCCTGAAAGAATTACATGTTCCTCTTTTTAAAAAATTCTGCTCATAACTTTCTTTGATATTTTTTTTTTCTTTCATTCAGACAAAGTTTGAGTTTTACCTCTTAATTTGGAAGCCGATATGCTGAAGAGAAGAGGAGTCTCGCAGGTACGTGAATGGATGCACAGTTGAATTGCCTCCATATGCATATACACATTTGGAAATGAGGCATCTAATGTTGATGCTTGTTTTTAAAGCCTTACATGGTTTGTCCACAGTACCACAGTATCTGTCTTACATGACTGTCTGACCCAGTCAGGTCCTCCACAAAAACTGGCAAAAGCACCCTTTAGCTTTCACACTACAAGCCTCTACAACATGCTACCTATTCACATTAGGTGTGCTCCAGCACTGTCGTCTCAAATAAAAACACATTTTAGTACTTTGGATTGATGTTTTTATGACATTATTCGTTCCTATTTTAAAGGTTTTAGCTCATCTGTAAATGTCAGTCGTCATTAGTGTGATCCTTATCATTTTAATCTCTTGATGTTTTTTAAAACTTATGTATACCTAAATACTTAAATGAATACGTCTGTTACAAACGATATTATCGTCACTGCCCACGTTCCCATGGAAGATAAACAGTACTTCCACCAGGGGGCAGCTAGGAGAAGGCTCCGTCCGTATTCTTATACGTAGTTAAAACTGAACTGCAGTGAATGAGCCCTTACTAATCTGCTTTTTTCACACTTCTGAAGCTGTATTTTGAGCAAACTGCATTCCACCTGGAATGAAATAAGCTACTTAAAGTAACTTTTTCTTGCTTGCTATAAGTATAAAATCCTTATACTCAATACCTTTGTTTTCCCTCATCAAAAAGGGGGAGAGATGAGTGCCAGGCACAAAAAAAAGAAAAATCTTTGTTTTTAAATTAACATCTTGAAAAGGTCACTCCAACCACAAACTATAACATTTGTAGTAGATATAATATCTGGGCCATCTTGGCTTGAACATCTAGAATCTGTATCTTTTGTCAATGTGAGTTTTGGAGCCTCCGGTCCTCCAGGACAGCAGACTTGTTTTCTATCACATGTAGACTAAAATCAATTAAAAAAAACTCGTCTGCTAAATCGTCTGCTTCCACTGCTCAGAAACAGGCCGGAGGAAAGCTAATTGTCAGCTATTTTGATAATTTAATTGATAATTGAATTTTTAAAGCAAATTGTCAAACATTTGCTACTGTTCTTTGTTAGTTCTGACACTAAATGAATGAGTCTTTTGAGCAGTTTTAATAATTCTTGCACAGAGCTCATTTCAATTTCGCCTGGAAAGGACAATCATCTTCCACAGAGTGGCTGCGGTCTAACCCTCCCTCATGGTTTGGCACAACTTCCTGCCTGTGGTGACTCGAGAAGAACACAAAGAAGATAGTTTACATTTAAAATGATCTTCACTCATTAAAAAAAATAAAATAAAAATGAATGTGAGTAAGAGACTGTGTGAGGGAAGTTTGACACGTTACTGTACGAACAAGTCAGGAAACAAAACATTCAAAAGATTCTCTGTGTGTATTTCCAGCTAAGGAGAAATTTAAAAAAGAAATAATTAATTCTAAAAAGACATATATATTTTTAATTAGTTCCCAGTTTAAAGGCTGTATCTGTGTCCCAGTGTAATGAGTCCTGCTGCCTTTAAGGGCTTGTAACAATGAGAGAGCCAGTAATTAGTCTGAGTTTCACTGCAAAGTTTCAGCGTCCCGAGCCGGCCACTAAAGTCTCACATGAGTTAATCGATGCTTTTAAAAGGCAAAAAAAAGCCTGTTTCTGCTGTATGTAGTGTGTGATGGTTCATGGTGTGTTGCACCAAGTAGTCACTGGTCGCAGTAATGTGTCCTAAAACACTTTGCAGGTCAAGACTGGAACGCAAAGCTTCTGGAAGGTATACGTTCACACGGCAGCCATCATGGAGCTCTCCTCCTCAGTCCTCTTTAAAGACTGCTGGGAACAGTTTAAAGCCCTTAACGCCCCGCTACATCACTAAATCCTTTGTTTACTATTTGCCCTCGACAACCACGATCATCAGCTGCTGGTTTATGCTGGAAGCTATCAAGGAAGAAAGCATTCTAAAATGTATTAAAGGAAAGCTTAAACTTCACCTCTTCACTCTTGCAATCTAGTGTCTTTTTCCAGCAATGAGACATTAAAAGTGCCCTCTGGGACAGTGGATAAAACATAATAAAGTGCCCTCTAGAGTGTCCTTTCATGGAATAAAGACAAAATCAAGTGCCCTCTTATGTGCCTTTCCAGCATTCAGCATTCAATAAAGTGCCTTCTAGGATGCCCTTCCAGCAGATAACGCACAACAACGCGCCCTCCAGTGCACCTTTCTACCTATAAATTATGATATAGTGCCTTGAAGGTGCCCTTCAAGTGGATAAAGCTGGTTCCCTTTAAATTGTTCTCACACCTGCCCATCAAAGAGCCTGAGTCCAGTGCTGCTCAGTTCCCCTTTAACCATCCTTGTTATTATCAAGCTGACATCGGCTTTCTAGCCATTTTTTTCAGGTGATGCTTCAATCCTTGTGCCACAAGTTTTTGTCCATGCTCTACACAAAATAAATTAACTGACAACCAAGGCCTCAGGTAAATGTTGAGAGCCTGCGAGCGAGCAGCTGCTGACATAAAAGCAGCTTCTTTACGGGTTAGGATACGTTTTTGTTAGAATCAGGAACAGAGGAGGTAAATAAAACCAGTAGAAACACTGAAGAGACAGGACGTTCTAAACTAAATGTGTTTGTAGGTAATGATTTATTCAGAGTTTATTGTTCACAATGTTTTGACAGGAGCAGAATTAGTTCAGCCTGTTTCTCCAGACGTCCAATGACAAAAAAAACCAAAAAAAAAACAAAAACCCTTGTCCCCTAAAATACTTAATGTTAGTTTAAAGGAACAAGGTCTAAAAACTGAGCTTGAAATGTTTAAGAAGTTTACGAGGCACTTGATTTGACAGAGGCACTTCTCTTAAACATCAATATTGCAATAATAATTTCATTGTGTTTATCGAAAGAAAGCTGCTCATTAAAGCTCCGTCATGTCACTGCATCAGTAATTCCTCTATTTCTCAGCATGGAAGGAAGTAGGGATGGAAACGAACGCCCAAATGAGTCAAAACCCAACATGGAGAGCGAGTTTACTGGATTGCCGATCATAGAGCGCAGACTCGACCAAAGAAAAAAAAAAAAAAGAAAAAATAATTACTTAGACACAAACACACTTCTGACCCTTTGATCGAGCCGGAAGGCAAAATAAAGTGTGTGATGGAGTAATCTGCGTGTGTGCAGCCTTGACCGCTGAACAGCCAGCGCGGAGAAGCGCCTGAGCAGCACAGCCTTGCAACATAAGAACAGAGAATGAAAGGAGATAGTGTTTGCAGCCTTGGACAAAAAAAAAAAATTAAAGAATGAATGTTAGCTGAAAGTTATAAGAAAATGTTCACATCAAGACAGAGGTGGAAATATTCAGAGAAAGCAAACAGGAAGGGATATAAATAAAAGGCTCTGCAGCAGAAGTGAGACAGAAACACACTGACCTAAAAGAGACAGGCAGACTGACTGAAGCTGTGATTTATCGCTGCACCAAAGCCCCCTTTATTTATTTACACCAAAATGCCATCATTACGCTGTCTCACAGTGCCATTTTTGATAGTGAGCAGCTGTTCTGTAATTCAAAGAGGAATGACGAATGTCACACAGCAGCGTCAGAGTCTAGTGTGACGTTTTACGGTGAGCAGAGCTTTGCAAACCACCTAAGAAAACGGTAACTAGAAACATTTGCAGTTCCTGTTATGTGGCGGCGATCTCGCTCTCTGCTCCTTGTGATAATTCCCGATTGTTGTTCCTGTTCGAGTTAGCTGCTCTCCCAGTTGTGGGTCACACTGGACAAAGCGCTCCGCCTCGCTGGCCCGCTCCGTTTGTGCAAACGCTCGATTTGTTACTAGCACGCCGCTGTCAGACAACTTTGGCTCTGTGACGTTTACGCAAAAACGGCGACGAGCAACAGACCCGAAGCGAACGAGCTGTGTAGAAAAACAAGAGGGACACAGACAGGAAACTGACCTGTGAGCACGGCCTTGGCGGAGGGTTCGGCCAGGTCCAGGGCAGACTTGCCGTCGGTGTTTCGGATGTTGGGGTCGGCTCCATGCTGCAGTAACACTGTGCAACAACAGGGCAGACAAAGACAGTAGCTGAGCTCCTGGACTGACATGCAAACACCCCGGCACACGCCTCCTCCTAGTCCTCCTCCGCCTCCTGCTCTCGCTCCCGCCGCTGAGCCACATCCTGCTACATAAACTGCTCGTCCCGGACTTCCTCCCCTCTCTCCCCCTCGCTCCTCGGCTGTCCCTCCTTGTCCGGCAGCATCTCCCAGCTCTCCGGGCAGCACTTCCACACGTCCCCCTTCCCATTTCTCTCCTCCTCCAGCTGCTCCTCCTCTGTTGCTAGCGCTGCTCCCTTGGCTGCCCCTGGCTGCCCCTGCCCTGCGGGCCATGCCGCTGATGTAAACAGACATGCCACAACAGGAGCAGCGGAGGCTACAGCCGGAGAAACGGACCTTACAAAGTGGCTGCGTGTCCAGCTACGAAACACATCACACTTCAGCGGAGGAGGTGGGGGAGGTTACGGTTAAACAGAGAAAATAAATTAAAGTGAAGGAGGAGAGATGAAGAGCTAATGGAAGCGGCAGAAGCAGCGACGAAGCGGGCGGGCAGCTCGATGGAGAGACTCTCG
>KV751375.1:2847539-2860565 GCA_001698575.1 Mola mola | reverse complement strand
TAAATGACTCTGAAATTAATCACCTGTCACGGAGTCAAGTCCACCTTGAGCCACCACGAGGTAACTCGATTATTCTTCTGCAACAGCGTGCAGTGTTTATTTCCAGCGACTACTGCTGATCATTTCTCACACTGTATCTCACGTCAGCTCTCAGCAGAACCGGCTCTGCAAAGGCAGAACAAGTCTGGGGAGAAACTAATTTTTCTTTCCAAAAAGCTGCAAAGGATTATGGCCTATTTGAGTTGGCATACATAGTTGTTATTGTCAGATTATTAGACTTGAGGTGGAAGTTCAAATAAAAACAACTGCCCGGTTTGTTCCAAAACTGTTCATTTTTACTTCTTTTAACTCGCCACATACAGAGACAAACAGTTCAGCTGGTTATAGTCCATTTATTTACAGAAATGCACACGTTCAGCGACACAATCAGTGTTCTAACATGAGTTATTGTGTAAACACAAAGGAGAGGAAACAGTATTATGTAAAATGATACATTTATCTAGTAGAAGTGGTAACAAAAAGGCATATAAATAAGTTCTTCAGTCAGTCATGTGCAAAGAATACGGACAGGAAAAAAAAAGCATTTAACACTAGATTTGTTCCAGAGCGACACTTAATACTCTGGATCATCTGAGGACCACGTCTCACTAGCATTTTATACCTCAGCAGGTCCGAGGATCATGTGTGACAACAGTCGGCCGAATTCAGACAGGATCTACTTTGAAAGTGAACAGACACGGTAAGCATGAAACAAAGTGGACGATGTGGCAAACAGCTTCGCCAACTTAAATATCAGGTAAGATTCTGTCCTTTCAATTCACTCTTTTGGGGTTTAACCTTGCATAAAATACAGTTATTTTGAGCTAATCTGCTAAATAGCCCGACATTACTGTGGAACAAATCTACACAAAATGGTTTTTCTTCTGAAAACTTCTGGAAGCAGTGGCCATTCAGCAACTTACTGCTCGTGTATATCAAGGTAGGACAAGACTGAGTTATGGAGTAAAAAACACATGGCAGTAGGTATCTTCTCCACCTTACCAGACACAGTTAGTGGTGAAAAAGGTGTTTTACTTCTGATTATATATCCTAAATGGCCAAACGCATAAACTGAATACTTATAGTTTTATTTCTAAACGGTAAAAATCCGACAAACAGGGCTTAGATTAAAAAACACTGGAGTCCTCCTTTAACACTCATTTTGCTTGTGTTCCAGTGGAAAGCGGAGTTGAACTGTGAAGGATTTTAAAACAGGGAGCAACCCTCCTTCTTTTTAAATATACAAACAACCAGATGATAAAAAAAGTAAGGCAGTTAACTTCACAAACAACTGACTCCTCATCAGACTGGGCTGATTAAAGTCAGGTCTCATCAGCTTCCAGGCTCTGACTCGTATGATCACTGCAACATTCGTCTGTTTTCTCTGTACTTGAAACATCGTCAGAAGTTCATTTAGTGAAGTCCCGTCTGCACAAAACCAGTAAAAAATGAAAACTCAAAATGAGACGTAACATCACAGGAACTGATGGATGCCGGAACTGTTTTTCAGTGAGATCTGTTGGTCATTAGATTTTCAGAGTTTTCTGACACCAGGATTGGCCACCAGGTGGCGTTTTGTACTCTATGGTGACATGACGAGCCTCCTGTTTTCAGGAATTTTCGGGGACGCGCCCTTGCGTGTTGAGTGTCAATTGAATTAGTCGTTTGTAACTCATCTTAAATTGTAACTCATTAGCGTTCGACAGCCACAACAACTTCTTCACCATTCTGAAAACAACACATCAACATGCAGGAAAACAAACATGTGAAGTGAATCAATAGTCAAAGCTGGTGATGAGACAGGAAATCAGCAACAATAAACAAATAATGACAGTGACACAGTCTCATTCACAAACGGATGTTTTTTGTCAACATCAGCTTAAAGTTCCAGCTGTTACCTCAAATCCACCTTCATGTATATTGAATTTCGTTCCATCATCAGGTGAAAAACGGCATTACTGCAGAAATGATGTCACTGTCAAACCTGTTTCAGGTCAATTCATCAGTTTCTGAGACACACACACACACACCCACACACACACAGCTGATGGAAGCTGAAAGGCGTCACCGGCTGGAGCATCCTGGCCGACCTGAACAAGATTGAGAGGGTGATTATTTGTTATTGATTGATTGGCTCTGTCTCGGTGAGCAGATTAAATCTATAAATCAAAGCTCTTCTGGGGACTTTTGAAGTTTAGTTTAAACAGCGGACACACATTAAAGTCGCCTGTCAGTAAAAAGTTACCCCGAATGCACCAAGAACAGAAAAATACATGTCCCATTTATTCTGTAAAATTCCTTCATGCATTGTAACTAAAAATAAATAAAATTATCTATAATCTTCATTTATACTGTAGCATTTAGTCTAGATGTCAACATTTCTTTGTATTTATGTTTTCCATGTTTAAAAAATATTCATGCCCATGAATCCTTTTTTTTTTAATAGATTTAATTGCATATATGATCAATTAAGATACATAATCATACAAAAGGAACCTTGGCTCCCTCTGTTAAACCAATCAATCTGATCTTAAGACATTTGGTAATGTTTTAACATCTTGAATGTGATATCTACAATCTATTTTATGAAATTCTTTCATTTCGCTGAAGTCTTTGCTAAATTGAACTGTAAATTTTCTACTGATGATTTAAAGTGAGTCCCGGTCCCAGTCGCAGTATTCAAGCATAAAATCTGCACACTAGACTGAAGGAGAACTTATTTAAACTGGTGACGAGACGTTTTGAGCAGAGAGCTCTTCATCAGACCTGGTCTGGTGAATCATCGCAGTGTGTGTGGACTTTAATACTAGTATCACTCTCTGCCCAGCATCTGGAGTTTGCTTTCACAGAGGTCCGTGCTTTTTATCTCATTGTATGAATGTCACATGCCTGTTGGTGGCTGGAACACCAAAAAACATGCAAATAAAAGGAAGTGAAGAAAACTGCTTCCCAAAGCAAACTGACATGAAGGATGGAAGAGTTAAAAAAAAATATATATGTATAAAAATTTGCCTTGCAAAACTTTGATATGAAGTTACACACGAGTTCTGGTGACAAACACTGTAGTTTATTGCTCTACTTCCTAATCTGGTCCAATTTTAAACATCTTTAGTGTCACTTTGTTCCAAGATAAAAGCCACTTCCCCACAATGGAAACCGTTTTGTGGATAAACTAAAAAACGAATGCCTACCTGAGATATGGAGATTTGTCCTCATTACACAGAAATGTTGTAGCCTTCTTTTTCTTCCAGATGTTTCCTGTAGCCAACAAAGGCACACGGTTAATTTGTGAATGCACAATACAACCACTGTTTGCTGCGAGAAACTTCCTGTAGATTTAAACGCTTCCCCGTTCACCGGCTCTCCTGTTCCCCCACCACTGTTGACCGTGACAGGTGACGTCTCTACAAATGGAGGCTGTCAGTGAGTTAAATCTGTGGATTCTATGACGATGAAGTTTCCGATGCTCTTTCTCTGCGATTCAGTCGGCTTCGCCTGACCGGCTGTCTTCAGCTTCGCTCCAGTTATTAACCTTCTCACACGCTGACGTTTAAAAAGATGGCCGACGTGTCTCCACCTCCTCCCGCCATTAAAAAGAATAAAGCCAAATCTGGATACCAGCAGAATTCAGCCGTCAAACAGCTTCTAAGCTCATCTGGGCGAGTTCAAGCAGACTGGAAGAGAATTTTACAGCCGGCCCACGTGAGTATTCCACCAATGAACTGGTCTCCTGGATGAAAGAAACCATCACGGTGGTACCAAAGCACCGTTTCCATTGTCAGATGTTGTGGATGATACCCTCACATGGTGAAATGTACCGTTCCAGTTTCATTACCCTTTGCTTGGGGAACCAGCCAGGTGGATCTGGTATGTGATGTGTAATGAGCTTATCGTACTGAACTGAAACGTTCTGCTTGGTGGATTTGTCGCTACAAACAGTGACGAATATACTTTCAGCTCAGCTCTGAATTAGCTTCCGAGCTTCTTGGCTAATTCTTACTTTCACAGCCAGCTAGGCTAACTGTGTCTGTCCGTCTTCAGCCACTGTGCCACCCTAGTATTGTTCAACCCCTGGTGGCTGGCTGCAGTATAGTTCAGAAACCCCTCCATTGTTTCAGGGGGGACTTGGGCCAAACCTTAAAGTCAAGGAACTCCACAAAGATGGTTTTTGTTGATTTAGCTAGTTTTTATTCCACTAGTTTATGTGCAAGCGTTAATGTCATGATTGACAGCTGAGCTCTGCTCATAATTGGGCAGGCAGGTGAATGGGCGGGATCTCCAACCAAATGATGTCACCAGCGCAAGGTGGAAATGCTGGTATCGCTGATATTTTGGCTTAATTTCTGTACGAGAGGAAGTGGCGATGCGTCGTGATCATGACCCAAGCTCTTTTTTTGGATGTTGGCTTCAACAGGAAGCAATTTTTTCTCAAATAGTAACAGTCTTTTAACAGAAACAGCACCGACATTTCTCTGTACCTGTGCAAGCGTTTCTGCCTCTGCCTCAGTTTGGCGAAGATGACTGCCATGACCAGCAGGCCGATGATGATGGCGAGCACGCTGAGAGTAAGCGGCAGACTTAACTGCCCGTTCATCGTGTCCTCGCAGGATTCTCCCCGGTAGCCCAGGTTGCACTCGCAAATCAAATCGGCGCTGCCGCCAGGTGGTACCACGCAGGTGCCGCGGCCGCTGCACTTGGTCTCCCCGCAGGTGGGCAGGCTGTGGTCGATGCCTCTCGGCTGGATTAAAAAGGCGGTGGTGGCCATGGCGGTGGAGGGAGGAGGGGACACGCTGAGAACAAGAGAGGCGAGGTGAATGGAGGGAGGACACACCCCGAAACACAATCAGGACAGAAACTCGACCTTTTCAAGCGCGGATGTGTTAAAAACTGTTCAAGTTTCCCTCCTCTAACTGACTTCAAACAAGCATTATTCACAAAGTATATGCTAACTCATGATTATTTCTTAACACACAACATTTGGGATGCTTCTTTGTACATATTGTTTAACCAGCAATGGGCAATTTACTATAAAAAAAGTCACTTTCGGACTTCATCGTAAAGTTGGTGTAAGTTAATGTGTCACCTGCATATCAGGTCATTCTTAACCAAACAAGACATAGGCCTTAAAAAAAATGGAATTCCGACATAAGCCTGAGTCTGATTTTCAACAAATATCTGACCACCACCTTCCAAATTAATTCCAAATAATTATATTACAAAAAAAGTGGGAAAAGAAAGAAATTTAGATTTCTAAATTAAAATTTATTGTAGCCAGGGTTATTTTTCCTCACTTTGGTGCTTTTACTTGCGTGCTAGCTGATTGTGGCAGACATTAGCTTGTTATGGTGGATGTTAGAGTTTCTTTAGAGTCTGAAAAATGTTTGTATAAATGAAAAAGATCTTTGTAAAGCTAGCTTTCATTGTAGTTGGGGTCATATTTCTTCACTTTGGAGCTTTTACTTGGACATGTTAGAGCCGCTTGACCGCCTTCCATTCTAAAAAACATTTGTAAAGGTGACGATGTAATTGCCGATTTGGCTGCATTGTGGCCTTTAAGAATTGATCTGAGTTGATCTACTTCACTCACACTTGGCCCAGTTTTGTGCCGTGACTACGCACGATTAATGCAATCGTCACGTAGAGACAACATGACTACAACATTTCTGGAATTTTGGCTTATTTGGAGTCGTTTTGTTCCGATACGGCACGCTCGAATTCACGGATTTAGCAATTTTGCAACGCGGCGATTGATTTTTTTTTCAGAGAGAGCAGGAGATGGACAGGGCAATCAGTTATACTGTCATGTCAGTGTTGCGTACGAGTGCTTGCTCTCGTGCGTGAACAACCGTGCCAGGTCCAAAGAAGCGCTGGCACTAGTCAAACACTCCGAACTTCAGTGTGAGTCCAGTGTCTAATGAAGGCTCTCAGGAACAAAAGGGAGCACACAGTGAGCTCAGACTCAACTCAATGCATAATGTGACTGTCAGTAGGCTCGCTAACAGTCATCCTAACAAGAACAACATATTTAAACTCAGATAAAATGATAAACACAGGGTCATTCAGATGGATTTATTAGTTTGTGAAAATCCTGTAAGCCCGATGGGATCAGTTTTCACCCCTACCACTAACCAATAGTCGCACTCCTCTCGCTCGGACAGACGGAGATTGATTTTAACTGATCATTTTTGGCCTTGCAGAATAGAGACTTGATAAACTAATACTATTTTCTTTCTTTCAAACCCCAGCGTGTGATTGCATAGAAGGAAACAATAGTGCACATAGGAAGGAGAGGCTTCTCTGCGGCTGTACCATAAGGTTAGTTAGCTTAGCTCGCCCGTGACCAGACACCTGCTTCACTCTTAGGAAGTGGCGCAATAAAGAAAACAGTTCGTACATGAAACCACTCACAAGGTATGTGGATTATCTGGAGTAACAGGGTCATGGTTTGCGGAAAGACAACGCTAATTACATCGCATGTGACCATTAATAAATTTATTATCTAAGAAAATATGCAATTAAATAAAAATGTTTGTACTAACGAATTAAATATTACAGATTATGGTGGGATTAATTAGTATCGGTGTGAAGCGCTGATGTACCCGCTCTCCATAAATATCACAACAGCCTAACAGGAGCAACATGACTTTTTTGATTTTGAGGTGAACTGTCTGTTTAAAACAAAAAAATGCACACCACAAAGGGTTTTACTACCTCAGAACATGCAAAAGAATCATAATAAAAGTGCTGTGTGTAAAGCTTGATTAAAGTATGTGTGTCGCATCGCCCCGAAACACATTTTAATCTTAAATCATCACGTAAAAATGATCTTTAACACACAGTCGAAGCCACATGTCCCTTATGTTCTCAGGACATATTGATGATGATATAAATGACCCTAAAACTCATGAGCTACTATGTTTTTAGGGTGTGAACATGCTGCATCACAGCGATAAACACACGCTGTGTGGAGAAACCAGATGAGACTGACCAGGATCTGAAATTAAACAGCGTGGCAGCACACCGGACAGCAAGCCGGAGGTGTAACAAAAGTTACCTTAATCCTCAAATATCTGGCCGTTCAGGTTTCCCACCACCAGGCTGCTTTACACGCTGGCTTCAAGGTACAGATATCGGATAAAAAAGGTCACCACAACAAAAAATTTAATTAAAAATCATCTACTTACAGAGTCAAATACTGCAGATCTGACGTCTTTAAAACAATAAAAGAACAGGCCGTGGGGTCGTCCAGTGTCTTAAAGGTCCCAGAGGAATCCGAGTGTCCTCTTTCAGTGTTTCAGTGAGGGAATCTGCCACAACAAGACGGAGACAAGCGGAAGAAAGGCGAGACCTGTGAGTACCTGTTTTTTTTTTTCCTTTCTACATTAACACACAGAAAATCAACACCTCCTCCCTTTGTCTGATTTAAAGGGGCTGAGTCACACAGGAGATCTCCCCGACACTATCTCTCACACACAGAGGCCAAAATTAGTCTTAAAGTAATGAAATATGGCATTGAAGTTCATTTGTGTGGCAGCTTTCAGACAAATAAACCTATAGGCAAGAAGTAATGACAAAAAAAGATTTGGTTTGTAATACAAAGTACAAAAATATTTAATGTCGCGTGTTTTTTTTTAAAAATTTGTTTAAGATAGAACTCACCTCCACCCTCGGGGCCATTATAATGAATTACGGTAGGTGTGTCCAGGCCAGTGGGGGATGGGAGGAGGTGGAGGACGAGGAAGCAAGTCAGGACAGGACTAAAAGCTGACAAAAGCTGACAGAATGTACACGTCTGCGCAGCCTGCAGCCGTCAACCCGGCGAACACATGTACGTAGGCGTTTCCACTTTATCTTATCAAGCATCAGGCTGAGCCTGAGAAACTCTGTTAAGGGAGCTTCTTTGGAACCCATTCATGACCTATAAATCTCAAACTGATGACTCCTGCGCTGCGATTTTCTCCTGTGGAATGCAAACAAAAAATGAGGGTGCAGAAAACACAAGAGTCAAAAATCAGAGTGATGGCAGATGTTATTCAGTTTATCAGAGTTTATCATCCCTGCAGTGTTAAGAAAAAAATGGTCTGATCAGTAATTCCTCAACTATATATATTGTTTCTTGCCATATATTGTTCAATAAGATCATGGAAACCGAACTAAGGTTGTGTAAATACTTGCAAATATCAGATTTTTTGTTCTACTTGAAGGAAACCCTTTTTCCATCCTAATTCCAACTTCACAAAAGACTTCTGTTTCTCTTTTCTAAGTTCAGCAGCAAGTAGTAGTCACTTAACCAATGTTTGATGCTTTGTCAAGAGAACCTCTGGCACAGTCCAGGTCAACAATATAGGCATAAATATTATAAAATGTGCCAAAGCTGTCCGATCTTCTGCCCTAAAGGGATTATATACAAAAGAAACAGAATGGGGCCCAAGGCAGAACCCTGAGGTGTGCCACAAGACCGACCCATTCTAAAACCAATCCAGGCATTCTGACCAGATCTTTATGTCTGTTAATTATATTTTGATCAACGGTATCAAATGAAGATGAAATAAAGGACAAAACCAAAACAGTGTACTCTTCAGTCAGCTGACTTCATAATATAAGATGAAAAACATTAAAAGAAACAAAGCTATTTTTGATAATAAAATAATTGTTTCCAGCTCCTTAAATGTCTGGATTGGGTGCTCTTCTTTGTCATTTCGGGCAGTTAACAAAGTCTTTGGGTTTACTATTGGTTGGAGTAAAGACGCAATTTAAAGATGCTAAAATGCAATGAGCATTTTTTTTTTTAGAGTGAATAATTTATCACAAAATAATCAGATTAATCGATAAAATAAATGTTAGGTGCAGCTCTACTAGAGACTGTAAGTAATGCAGTTTCCGTGGAATAGTTTAGCGGAAGCCAGACTGAATTTTTACCTATTCATCCGTGCTATGATAATTATAATATAATAAGACAGTACTTTGGACAAAAATTACATTAATTTGTCTTTCGTAAACATTGGAAATTTTAAGATGCATGACAAAACGCTCACTGGATTAGGTGCCATCTTTAGATGTGGAACATAGTTCATGTCATTGACTATAAAAAGACATAACATGAGAGCGGCCGGAAACTGTAGCTAAACTATCTTGATCGCCCCCTAGTGATGAGCAGCAGTATGTATAATAAAGCCCCTCCTCAATTATATACAAAGACAGTTTCTGGCATTTTAGGTAGTTCTTTCTGACTGATGTATGGTCTAGTGACCATACATCATTATACATTTGGAACAGTTTCAATAAACTATTTACCGCCATATTAAGCGTGAATAGGGCAAGATAGCTGCGCTCGCATACAGGAAGCTTCAGCTTCATTTTAGTGAAAAGGGAGGAAGTGGAGACCCATCTTCCATCTTCATGTCACTGGTTCATCTTAATACATCTCCAGTTTTATGCAAGTAGCTGAAAGGGGGAAAATGACATTAATGATTAGCTTCACCCTTGTGTTTAACTCCACCTCTATCACAGTACCAAATCAGTCTCCTAAATATGATCTTTAAAGATCACCCTTTGCTTTACTGCTATAAAAGAGTAAACCACCTGTCAGAATGTTGGCTGCAGACACAACACAAACAGGTGTGTCAAAAACATCCGAGGGATTTCAGAAGCCGTGTTGGTCTAAAGGATTAACTATCAGAATGAGTCGTGAAAGTCAAAAGTTGCTCCATATTAGGTGAATTCACCAGTAAACACACACGTGCACAGTCAAACACTCCTTTTTTTTTTTTTTTTTTTTTAACTCTGCGGCATCTGGACCATTTTCCCAACATCTTTTACCTGACTAAGTCAACAGAGGAGTTCACTCCAGGACTAATTATGTAACATGACGTTCAAAGATACACCTTAGTCACAGTGTTTACTTTAGTCGGCCTGCAGTGAGATGTAGCTGACAATGTGTGACTCATCTGGAAAAAATGGATGGACGAGTTTTGTATGGTGCTTTAAGAGTTGAATTAAAAGTATTTTTCAACCTAAGTGCCATTTCCTGTTCTTTTAGGCTTCAAAAATGTCTTTTTTTTTTTTTTTTTTGAAAGTTACTCCAGTTTGAAGTTTGGTTGCTTGGACCGTTTAGCTCGATATGGCTATGGAATGCAACAGCATGTGGCATGTAACAATGTTGTAAATAAATCGCTTTACATCGCTCAAAATGTTATCGCTAACATGGAGTAGATACTGTACTTCCAGTGAAACACACGTGTTTTTGATGCAATAACTGAAAAATATTTGTACAGTTCGTTTATGAAAGGCAGATTATCTGAGGATGACACTTGAAATCTTTTAAAAGACAAAAAGCATAATCCATTTGTATATTAACAGTATTTTGTTGAGACAGGACAAGCTGATGAGTAAAATTATGTTGCTTTCAGTTCACTTTCACTTTGTAGACTGAACCCGTGACGCTATTGCCAAACATGCACATGTGCATGTTTTATCTAGGTTTGGATCAAATATGGCTGACACACACATGAACAAGCAGGTCTTTTCATGTCAAATGTTTCAGTTTTCACCAAAATGTCAGGTCGCAAATCAGATGAGAAAAAAAATGAAATGTTTTAAAGGCTGGACTGTTATTAGTGTTAGAAACTGGGATTTTGTCAGGTTTTTTTTTTGTGATTATTTAGCCTACAAAATAGAGATTATTTAACCAGAACGACATTTTTATCCAAAACACAAAGACGACTCTCAACAAAGAAGAAAAGCAGCAAATCCTGACAGTCAAGAATCAGCTAATGTTTGACATTGTTGCATGAAAAATGACTGAAGCAGTTATGAGATTTGAAAGACTAATCTGCAGCTCTAAACTGGAATGTTAGAAACAGAAACAGCAGCCGCAACTCAGACACGAGGGATTAACAGTGATGAAACACGATGACGAATGTGAGAAAACTCCACCTGTACTGTTTAATACATTCTGTTCAGTTGATTTCCTTTTACATTTCTGTGGTTTTCATCCATCATTTAGCTAGTTTATTTTCTTCTATTATGACATTCTTTCCATTTCTGCATCTTTAATTACATTAAAAAATTAAGTGCACTTTCTGTCCATGTCCTGTTGTGAAGCACATGGTGGATTTTCTTGCTCTAAACTATGTTGACATGCAGGTTCTTCATTAAACGCCGGACCAGTAATTCATAATCAAATATTTAATTTTGATGATTGTGGCACTTAGTGTAATATGTTGTTTTTGAGGTTTTCAAAGCTACAGTTGCCAACTTATAAAAATGTCTATCATAAGTGCTAAAATGGACGTTTTCTACAAGTCTGGCTCCTCTGGTCCCACCTACAGCTCCTGTCTTTTGTAGAAATGAGCAGTTTCCCCACAGGAACAGCAGGAGTGTCACAAACATTACAACAGAGAAACGACTACCAGTAATGAAAATACTATCCATTTCTAGCCATACACCAAAAAATTACATGTCAGTTGAAGAAAAGCACATGGAAAAGCAAGATTTGCTGGGAAACTGATCCCTGATCTCGTGCCCGGCAGCCTTCCCTCCAGGCAGAGTGAGAGTTCTGTTCATTCCTTTCTCCTCTCCAACTTACCGACTACAGTTTTAAAACCATAATCAAAATCAAAATAGTAAAATGCTTGAAATAAATGTGTAATGAGTTAATATATTAAATGTTTGCTTTCATAACTGGTGAGAAGTCATGATATTCAAATTTTTTGAAGACCCAAGAAGAAAAAAACCTGCTTGTAGAAACTTCTAAACTGGCTCAACGCGGGAACTTTCAGACAAATCATTGTCCACATTGCACAAGCATGATTAGCAGGATTATAATCATGATTCAAAAAGCTAGCAGAATGTGAGCGATGTGGTCAAACCACAGGAAGCTCAATAAGAGCTATCTGTGTTTTGAAACAATGACGAAAAAATGTTTACGTTGGAGATTAAACACAAGTCGAGTCTGGTTTGTTGATTTTATTACACAAATTCATCAGCACAAATTAAACAGTCAACATCCTGCAGGTGTTTACCGCAGGTCACGTTTCACAATGCAGAACTTCTATTTCAGCTGTAGTGACTTCAACACGAGTGGAGGGTTCTTCACATCGACGGGGGACTCCAGCTCCTGACGACAAAGATAATTCATTCATTTACAGCTGTATTACACTGGAGAGAAGTCAGACATGAATATCTGATATTTCCATTCAATGAAACAAATATACCTAACGTAAATTTACACAATTTAAAGAAAGGCCTGAAAATTATCTTGACAAATACGCAAGGTGTAAATTAAGCACAAAATGACATGTATGACATGTTACTCTGGAATATTTACTCATTTAAAGTATTTGGGACCCAATTTCTGTCAGTATTAAATTATTTTCTGTTATTCCTCAAAAACAGGGTTAGCGATCTCTTAAACTTAATTGGATGTTTCCACATTATAACAGCCCGGCGTATAATTAAACTCAAAGTTAAAAATAAGGATTTAAGATTAATTTATAAAACTACTGCAGTCAATTAGCTGCAAGTGTGCAATAAAAACTGACTTGTATCCATATTTCTGAGTGGATGTCATATTGGTGACCAATATTTCAGTTAATCAACGAGCTAGTTTAAGAGGTTAAAAAAAAAAAATCACGCTTAGTTTTTTGCTAAGTCAGTTAAATGAGTGAAGTGTCACCTCAGTGTCAGACTCGTAGAGTTCACACGGCAGACCCATGTTGGCCATCAGTGTTTCCTTCTCCGTTGATCTTATCCTGAACACCTCCCAGCCTCTCCTGGTTCAAATCAAATTAAAGTCACGTTTCACTCTGCAGAAGCCCCCGTTCACGTTTCTCTTCATGTTCATTACCTTTTAATGAAAATAAAAGAAGCAACTGCGAGTAAAACCACGAGTAAAAGGATGCCCAGGACAGTGGGAGCGCGGCTTCGCTCAGGTTCTTCGCAGAACTTCCCCGTGTAACCTGCAGAACACCGGCAGCCGCTCACTCC
>KV751375.1:2827770-2847417 GCA_001698575.1 Mola mola | reverse complement strand
CCGTCTGTGGTGCAGCTGCCGTGACCGTGGCAGTGCTGGAGGCCACAGGAGACTGAGAGAACAGAATTCTGTGGGATGTCGGGCTGAGGCGAGGACGAAACCTGAAGGGGGCGCTCTTCGCTGGCTTTGGTCCTGGAGGAGTTTGTGCTTGGACCTGAAGACACAGCACAATAATTAAAATGCCCTGGTGTTACCTGTCAAAATGGACTCCAAGAGAGGCTGCTAGCCAAGGTGCCATTAATGTTAGTTTAGCTTGTTTCTTTGATAGTTGTCTGGTGACCAAAATATTTAATCCAGCTCAGATGTAGAATATTAGTTACAATGACCCAGATCTCATAAAAAGGACGGTGGTTTGCTTGCTTGAGTTAATGCACTGACTAAAATCGAAACCGATGATCAATTCATTGCTAAAAACCAGCTAAAAAAAAGTTTGATTTATTCTTGTCATCTGTTAAGCTGTTTCTGTACATCCTTGCCATAATGTTTAATTAACAACTTTAACAGGTGCTAATAGGTTTTGTTACTTGGGACAGACCTGGGCTAGATGGCTCAATTTATGCTAAGCTAAATTAACAATCAGACTGCTGAGATTAGCTTCATATTTCCCATACAGGCATGAATGGTATCAATCTACTCGTTTAATTATCGGCAAGAAAGAAATTAGCAAATTTACCTAAATGATTAAAGAGATGCTTAATAGTTTGCTGATTTATGACTGTTTTACCAAAGTAGAACATAACAAAAAAATGTCATCTTCCTTTACTTATTAAAAAGATTACTGATCATTTTTTCTTCTTATACCATCGTAAAAACAAGGAGCGTAATGTTCTGATTAAATATCCAAACTCACAGTCCTGCTCGTCTGACTGGTCTGGACAGTCCGCGTGGCCATCACAGAACCTGCTGTTGCCGATACACTTGCTGCCATCAAAGCAGGACTCTTGTTCAGGGGGGCAGTCGTAGAGCCGTGAACAGGAAGTTGCACTGACCAAGGAGAAGCCCCGCCCACATGCACACGTCCGACCTCCGGGATTGGGCAGGCACAGATGGGAGCATCCGCCATTGTTATTGGAGCACTTATTAGTTCCTGGAGGGTGAGAAAGTGTCAGCAGAGTTAGCAACAAAAATGCTCAACTGGTCCTGAAATAAAACTAAATTGACAGACTTTCACAATTAAAGCATTAACAAAACATATATGCAATTAAGCATTAAGATTTGCAAGGTTAATTTAGACAAACTGAGATTTTAAAACTGGAAAATGTGATAATTTGAACCGTTACTTGTGCACCTACATTGTTACTTTTAACAATTAAAAACCTGTTTAATCACTATAATACACAAAAATATTATGATCAGATTATAGACACAGTTCCACTGATGCAAAGTTTTGATACTCTTGGAGCCAAAGTTCACTTGTTCTCACAGTACTTCACTTAGCTGTTCATCTTGGATTCAGACCTTGCCTTACAATTTACACTGGTGATTCTAGTCACAAAATTCACAGGGTTCACCAACTGAAATCATGATTTTTTTTAAATTTCCAATGTTCAAAATAGTATTATTTTCCAAATACCTTTGAAAATTGTGCTCAGCTGAAAGAGCTCCAAGCAGCTGCCTGTTTCTCCTGACAAGACGCAACTTTCAATGTTTATACAGCACTTTATTAATGGATGATTTTATTGCTGGAGGGAGTTAGTCTGTTGTGTAATTATTATTATTATAAATGTCATTAAAGTTTTATACAACCAGAGTCTCTTTGTTCCACCACAGTTTGCAGACAAAACAATAAAAGCACTGACAGGGAACATAAATTACCAGATCATAAATTGAAACATTAAAAACACCCACAGACAGACGACCTCATTTCCAGCTCGTTCAGAGCGACTGAGTGCATCCAGTGAGACCAGCTCTTCAAGAGTCAGGAAGCCAATTCGAAGCACAGGGAGGAGCAAACTTTACTCTATTATTTCCGTCTCACTTTAGGGACAATTAGTAGCAATACTCAAAGTCCTGGAAACACAGTAACTTTCTGCTCTCTTTTTATTAAAGGATGTCTTATGGAGGCAGACTGCGAAAAGACAAATGTGGACAACACTGGCCATTCCAGCCCCTTCTCTTTCCCAGGATGTGCTCATATCATGTCTGATCAGCACAGTAGGTGTCTTCAGTGTCTGGATATGACAGTTTTAGTGGAACAAACAGATCCATATCAGTATAAAGGCAATAAGAGCAACTCCAAAACCATTCATAGATTCATGACTTTCACAGAGGACATAAAGGACCTTTTTTCGACCCAGATCTGTTTCATGACAGTGTGAATAGTAGAAATCACATGGAATCTGATCTTATCAATTCAGCTGAGTCATTTTCACATGTGGTTCTAAATCAGATACAGATCTGAAGAGCCACGTGACATTGACATTTTTCCCCAATAATGTGCCGGCGGGAGTCACTCTGGAAAACAAAAGTTTTAGGTCTCATTCTCTACTGCTGACACATTTGCCTGCTTCCACTGCACTACAACTAATAAATGAAACGAGAAACAGTCACATCTGGGACGGACATGTTTACTTACATACACAGAATGCTGTGTGGGATGTCTTGTGGTTCTGTTGTGCATCACTTTAGCACCTTGAACAGATCAAACTAGTTTGAAATTGGACCCATTAAAAAAAACAAAAAACAAAAAACAAAAGTAACGAGCCACAGACCAAAATACAAATTGAGCACTAAGTCTTGCAGAATGAACGCCATAAGAGCAGCCATATTTGATGACCATAACAACATGTTGCAAAGGTGAGTGACAGGTTTTGGACCATTATGATGCATTATGTAGCATGTTGCCTGTGTTGGACTTAATTCAGTCTGTACAGTGACAGACCGGGAACCAGGCTGTATCTCTCTGGAGGGATCACGTCACCCTGCAGCCTATTCACACACATTTTCTGCTCCCTGCAGCCACAAACTGAAGGCCGAACTGAGGTGGAAATCAGACAGGGTAACTCTTGATTTGTGACTTGCAAACAGGTCAGACATGCTTGTGTCTTACAAAGGAAGCACCCATTGATGCTGCAAACCTGCTGGCATTGCAAAGCTTAACACATAAAACCACAAAGTAGCATTGCAGGAATTCCACCCATCCAAATCTGCAGGACTGAATGTTCAGGTGTTGGTAAAACTGGCTCCAAGCAGCTGCTAGTAAAATAAGCAATATGGCTGATTTTTGATTTTAACACAGTTAAATACATCTTCGCTGACTGACATACTAGAACATCTGAGGAAGCTTCACCCAAAATTACAGTTCAATCATTATTTACTCGCCCTGATGCTGACGGAAAGTCAGGTGAAGTTTTGTTTGTCCTCTGAACGTTCCCGCAGCTTCACAGCATAACAGCTGAAGAAGCTGGAGACTAGTTTTTAAAAAACATGGCTTCGTCGTTGGTGTCACTTCTGTTGACGTTGCACAGTATCTCTCTTTGCCTCCCTCATGGCTGCATGAAAGCTCTTATTTTCACGTCTACTTCCGCTGTAGTCATTTACCCGTCTCTGCATGACTCATGTTGTCATGACTGTAATGACCGAAACGGATGTTTTTCCACTCTGCCTGCGGTGTTAAAGACACCTACCAGACTGACTGTTGACACTGAAGGCTCTGACTTCCACCAGGCTGGTCTTCGTCTCAAACCACAGTTGGTTCGGGTGGAAGCCGTCGCTGAACCACAGTTTGGTTACGTCTACAGTTTGGAAACACACACACGCAAACCCCTTAACATCTACTGAAGTTTCTACAGTGCAGAAACCACAAGATCTGAACAAAAACAGGCCTGAAGGAGAAGAAAGTGTCTGATTACAGGTGCAAGTTTCATATCTAACAATGAAGCTTGCCCCAAAGCAGTTGAATGAATAATCCAACGTTGCGTTAATCTGTGATGCCATCTGCTGTCTGAAGGACAGAAACACAAAGTAAAAACGGATACAAGTCAAGATGTATGAGACAACATTTCCCACAAGTGATACGAAACAGGTTATTGGAGTGAAATAGGAAAAAAAAAAAAAAAAAAAAAAGCACATCACTGGTGAGACCAAATAAGCCATTGCAACGCTCATCCTTCCATTCTGTCTGAGTGGGAGGAGTTTGACAACATGAATTCAAACATATGTTCAACCCAACTCTGATTTTGTCTGAATACATTCTGAGACTTCCCCAAAGTGAGTGTTTATGCCTTCATTATTATCAAAAACAAAAAGGTTGTCTCGTCTTTACCTTTGTCTAGGGTGACCCAGAGGAGGAGGTTCTCAGTGTGTGTGAAGGAGATGAGCAGCCCCGGTCCTGTTTTGAACTGTTTATATCCGGATCCGTCAACATTAATATAGCTGATCACACCCTCACCTGGAGGAAATTTAAAAGGACAGGAGCACACAGACAGAGAAAAGCAAGCACAAGTCATTGAGTACTTGAGTTTTCTAACTCCTCACCTATGTCGGCCCAGTAGATCAGGTTTCCCTGACTAGAAAAGACCAGCGAGGTGGGGATGCTGGACCTCCTCCAAAGTACTGCTTTGTTGCGGCCATCCATCCAAGCGCAGTTCACTGATGCCTGGGTTTTTCCACCCACCACGAATACTGTGGTGTAGCAAAGTCGCCCTGAGGTGGGGTGCAGCGCGATGGAAGTGGTGCCCTGAGGGGACAAAGACCTAGGCTGAGTCTAACCAATTATTCTGATTGAAAAAAAACAAAAAACTGACAAATAGATCATTAAACGTGCAAAAGCTCAGCTTTACTATTGCTGAAATGCTAATATTTTTAATGCAAAAGGGTTTTTTTTGGGAGAAGCTAGAAACTGAAATGAAGCCACAGGAAGCAGTCAGTGGAGAGCTAAACACGACCCTCCGTCACCTTGAGCGACCCCTGCAGGAGAGAGGTGGCGTAGCCGTCCCGATGGGAGGTCACATGGAGATCGGGCCTCTCCGTGCTGCTCCAGTAGAGGTTGGAGGTCACCCAGTCCACTGCCAGAGCTGTGACTGAATTATCCTGGTGGGACGGAAAGTTTTGTTTCCAGAAGTTAAATTTATTTATTGACGCACTTAAGAATGATGTCATCTAAAATGTTGGAAATTGGTGTGGTGTGGATATTATGCAACGTTAAGAGGTAAACCTGCTTCTGTTAGTGACCACAAATGACTTGAAACCTTTCAAAAATGATTGATAAACCATTTAAGACAAGTAAAAGACTAAATACATGAACAAAAAAAAAAAAAAAAAAGCTGCTCACGCCTACCATCAGCTTAAGGATTTGTCCAGAAGGAGTCAGTCCCTGTCTCGATCTGGAGCCACCCAGTTGCAGCACATCTACTGTTCCTTGTTCTGCATCAGCCACATACACAGAAAGTCCCTGGATGGACATGTCCAGTCCTGAGGCCCCAGTCACCCCAGGAAGGGCCAAAAACCTGTGGGTAGGCATTTTTTTCAAAGCAACACCATCCTGAAGCATGGTGAACAGGTAAATCTACGAAGAGAGAGAGGGTGGGACACAAAAGTAAAATGGTAAAACAAAAAATTTTCGTCGTCAGTAGTGTTTGTCATTAAAAGCCTGCAGGTTCTCTGCTCCCAACATTCACCTGGTAGACTGCCGTACGAGACAAAAGCAGGATGAATGACGCCTCCGTAGGCGCAGTGCAGGTGATCTTGTCCATGGAAAGGAACGTTCCCTTTGGGCAACGGCAAACAGCTGTGGGCCCGTTCACTGCTGGGGCTCCGGACCTGGATCTCACCGCTGGGGCCAGGAGGCAGAGGTGGGAGCAGTGCAGCTGGTCACAGGGGCTGGAAATGGCTGTTTGGGAGAGGGCGTGCATCAGCTGCGGAAAGAAGAGACAGGCTCATCCCTGTGACTCAATACTGAAGTCGCTGCTCAAATACTCTTTACAAGTGCATGGTTATGGCCAACAGTGATATATTCATAGAATATTATCATTTTAAAGAATTTAAAGTTGAACTGAACTCTATTGTCAGCGCCACGGTTGTAAAGACAGCTTTGGCAACATGGCTCCTGCTGGCAGTAGGGAAAACATCCAAGCAAGAGTACCTTTCACCTTTAAATTTTATGTTTGTGCTTTCTGTTGCTGCTTGTTTAGCCGCCATCTTAATATTGCTCACAACCGATCAGGATCTCCCAAGAGGATTTAGTTGAGTCAGAAAATCTCAAACAAAGTTAGTTTTCTCCAGACGTCTTTGTGTGAAAAAAAAATGTTTGAGTTTAAAATTATATTTTTCATTTCAAAAATGCTCGGCCTTAATCTTTAACATGTTCAATTTCCCCGTATGACTGAATGGATCCAGTCCTGCTGCTAGTCTTCTAGAGAAGGGCAGTGATAAAACCCACACGACAGATGCAGGAAAAACATAGTGGGGTTTCTGGGGTGATCAACTCTTTTTGGAGTAGCGTAGTGAAAGCAAGGCACACAGGGACCAACATAAATATAAACTGCAATACATAATTAATTCAACTTAAAAAAAAAAGCTCTTCACAACTTATAACACCATTAGAAGACAGACTCACTTTCAGTCCAAATGGCTGCCCAGGTCTCTTCAGCAGAACTTTCTGATCTTTGCCGTTGTTCTTGTCAGCTGAGCGGATGGTTCTTCTTTTTGTGTCGGACCAGAAGACTCTGTCGTTGAAGACTGCCACAGAAAAAGGGCTCGGCGTTTCGGCTAACTGCAGGATCTAGTGAGACAAAGAACAGTCCATGTTATGATGATGGTGTTCAAACTTTGAGGTCCTCCTGTTACTTCCATAGGATGATGGGTGTTTACCTTGACATCATCTCCATCCAGAGAGGTCGAGCCGATGCAGCGCAGTTTCTCATCTGCCCAGTACACCCTGTTATCCAGGAAGTCGTAGGCCAGACTGACGGGCCAGCTCAAATCTCGACTTACCACCACCTTCCTCTTTGAACCGTCCATCCCAGACCGCTCGATCTGAGGAGTGCTGCCAATCTCAGACCAGAGCATCAGCCTGAGAATAATGAAAACAGTCTGTAATTAATGCTGAAAGTTTTAAAAATGGGAGTAGATGTGTTTTTCAGGTTACCCTATGTGTGGCAGCAGGACCAATGAGCTCGGCTGCTCCAGATCTTCACCCAGGACCACAGTGTAGCTCTGAGATCTCACTGTGACATCACTGAGCTTCACAGCCAGAATCTGGCCAACCAATCCATCTACCCAGTACAGGTTCTTTCCAACCCAGTCCACCGCAATGAAATCAGACTTCACCCCTGTAAAATACCTGTGTCAGCATTGTCATTTCCTTAAGATCTTGTTGATTTACTAAACCTGCAGACAGCCGTACCTTTGATGAGGGTCCCTTTGTTATTTGAGTTTTTCATGTCAGTCCAGCGGATGCTCTGGTAGTCAGGGCTCAGCCAGTAAATTCTCTGCTGATCCCAGTGATAATCCACGGAGAAGACAGGCCGACTGGCAGAGGACAGAAGACGCAAGCTGCCGCTATGGACTCCCAGCAGCAGAAGCTCCGACTGCACCGACGCCAGAAGCAAAGGCTCATCTGGAGATTCAAACTCAACCATCAGATGGGTTTTCTTCAGAGTGCACAAAATGAGTGCAGAAACTGTTCACGGTGCAGTTTAGATATATAAATGTCCAGACTCATAATATATGTAGTGACTGATAGAGAGCTTGGTCACATGTTGCAACAATAACCTGAGGATCAATACCAGCAGAACCAAAGAGCTTGTGATGGACTACAACGCTTCAAATATGGATGTTGCTGCAGGATGTGGATGTGTCATGCAAATGTTCAACCAAACAGCACTGAAGATTTAAACAATCAGCAGAGTTTCAAGGCAGACATCCAAGATTAATGTCCACAATTCAGTGTCTGAACAAAGATCTTCTGTTCCTGAGTTGAATATTTCTAGGAAAAAATTAAGATTTCACACTGAAGTTGAGTTTTTGTATAGAAAATCTTACATTTGTATGAAATATTTAGCTTGAGTTCTCAAGTTATGACAAAACTTTGTTTACAAGGTAACAGTAACTTTGACACACCAAATCTAGTCACTTCATCTTCGAGGGCAAGTGAAGAACTGTGACAAATCTGACAAAATTCTCTTGACGTGTTCCTGAGATATTGCACTCCTAAGAAAGGAACAGATGGACGGACAAGCCATAAAAATAAATACCTCTTTATGGCTGTTGTCGGCACAGAGGTATAAAAATGCAGGAAATGGATTTCACTTTTAATTCCAACTTTTTAAAAGTGGTTTCATATACACTCTTTTAAACCTATTAAAATTAATCAAGAATATTGTCAGGATCTATGAATGTGCTACTTTAGCCCCGCCCAGTTCCCCCTCATTGCTCCACCCCTCACCTACAGCCGGAGTGAGCTGGAGTGTACCTGCTCTGTCATCTTCTGACTTCAAAACTAGTCCACTATACGCTGCACAGTGGCAAGTTCTAACATTGGAGTAATTCAGCCATACATGTGTGAATCAGACACTGATTCTCAGGAAGAAGAGGAAGAGGAGCTACAAGTCACCAACAAGTTGATGCATCAAGATATTAAGTTTTGTTAATGCAACTTTAAACCCCACTGCCACAAGTTGTCAGGATCATTTCCATAGGTTAGTTAAAAGTTTACATATGTTGTTCAAATGGCTATACAATTAAACATTTAAACACACAGCTCTACCACAGGAAGTAATTTATCCTGACTGCAATGAACAACTTAAACACCATATCAACATTCCAACAACCAAGAACTAACAATTAGCTGCTAAAGTACTGCATGTAGAACGAAAGAACAAACTGACAATACCTTTTGTCTTGCAGCTTTTGTTGTCAGGCTCCAGATAGAAATCTGGATAGCAATGACAGATGTAGGACCCTAGGGTGTTCAGGCAGATGTGTTTGCATACAGTGTTCGGCATTTCAGTGCATTCATCAATGTCCACACAGGAGACAGCACTGGAGTGAAGTCTGAAACCTGCAGCACAGTAGCACCTCTGCAAAAATGAAGAGAAAAAAGGGATTTTAAGTCAAGTATGGATGAGGGGTGATTCAAATTGCTCATATGTAGTTTCCTACTGTTGATCGAATAATGAAATATAAAGGAGACGGGTTTAGTTTGGGACAAATCAACAAGGTGCTTATCTGTTGTGCACTGACTGACCGCGCCGTTTGGAGTGCTGACACAGCTGTGCTCGCACTGAGGAGCCGATGGGCTGGAGCAGTTGCGCAGAGCACATCCTGCGCCCTCGTCTGAGCTGTCGGCACAATTGGTGAAGCCGTTGCACACCAGGCGGGGGCCCACACACTCGCCGCTGCCACAGTTGTAGAGGTGTGACAGGCACTTTCTCTGGTTGCCTGTGAAAGCAGACGAAAAAGAAAAAAAAAAAAAAAAAATCACTGTGGTGATTAAAATACATCTCACAGGGTAGCGTTTCTATTCATATATTGGTTTGACACTTACAAATGAGGACACAAAGATAAAATACGACACTTTTATACCTATGTTTCCTTCTGTGTAGTGATACACAATGAAAATATTTCCTATATGAATCAGCATTTTTGGGAAACGGTTTCTTACTTATGAATCACAGTATCGAAGCATATTGGAAGAACATCATACCTGCAACTGACTTAGTATTTTTTAATGGGTCAGCCTAAGAAAATTTCAACAGATTCAGAAGTAATTAAAATGAAAATTATATAATTCCTCCTATTCTGCCTTTAAACAAAGTGTCTCAAGCTGAAACAATCCTGACCTGTGGGGAATATTTGAGAGCAAACATACTCACATTTCTCCTCGTCTACACCATAGAAGCAGTCCTTCTTCCCATCACACTTCCAGGAGAGAGGGATGCACTGACTGCTGTCTCCACACTGCCACTGGTACTCTCTGCACTTCGCTGGTGGAGACTCACAGTTCTGGACACACGAGTTGGGGGAAAAAAAAAATCTCTTTATAAAATAAAATCTCCAGCAGTCGTCTCCATGTTCAGATTTATGACCCCTCACTTCAGCCTTTACCTTCTCATCGGACCCGTCTTTGCAGTCGTCCTCGCCATCGCAGAGCCACTCTTTCTGCAGGCACTCGTGGCTGTTTGGACATCGCAGCTGCGCCGGGCAGCGAGGGGGTCTTGTGCAACTCACCTCATCGGAGTGGTCGCTGCAGTCGGCGTATCCATCACATCTCAGACCCTCCGACACACACTGACCACTAGCACAGCGATACTGATGGGCTGCACAGGCTACCAAACCTGGAGAGAGAAATGTCAACTAACGTGTGTAGACATGCTATATTATAGTACAATGACGCTTTAGTTTCCACGAAGGGAACTATTTGACATCACCCACCACACTTTTCCTCGTCGGACCCATCAGCGCAGTCTTTCTCGCCGTCGCACAGGAAGGTGTCTGGTATGCAGCGAGTGTTGTTATCACAGCTGTGATGGCAGCCCTCGGGCAGACTCTGACAGTCCATTTCGTCCGATCGATCCTGACAGTCGTTCCGTCCATCGCACACCTGCTCCTGTTGGATGCAGCGATTTCCATGAGCACACTGGAACTCCGCTGGGAAAGAGAACAGAGACTCAGTTTCCATCATTACGTGAAGAGCTTTTGTTTTTCTAATTTACTACAGAGTATTGGAAAGTTAAATCTATCCACTGCCATGATTGTCCATTTACTGTTTTCTACACTCAGGAAGTAATCAAATCCAACTCTGAACTAACCTTCTGGATGAAAATTAACATGACAGTTTTTCAATGTATCCTGAGATATGGGTGATAAACTCAACTATTAGAAACCTAACTTATTTTATATACAAAGAAGCTGTTAATGCCATCCACCAATAAACGTGCATTCCAAATTCCAAACAAATAAAAACTACAAAAAATTAGAGCCTTAATTCCAGGAAAAATACAAAAACGTTCTAGCACCAAAACTCAAAGTATTCTTTTGGGTTTACCAAACCTCTTCTAGGAGTTGCCACAGCGAATTATCGTCCTCCATCTCTCCCTGTCCTCTGCATCATCTTCTCTCACCACATCATTAAATCCCCTCTCTGGTCTTCCTCCCTGCCTCCTGCCTGGTAGCATCATCTTGACCATCCTACCAATATATCTACTGTTCCTCCTCCTCACATGTCCAAACCATCTCATTCTGGCCTCATTAACTTTGTTGCGAAACCCCTGAAAGCAGTAATCGTAAAACAATCCCCGAAATTGAATGTGCTTCAACAAATACAGGAGGCAGAATAACTACTTGAGCTAAATTAGATTAGCCTTTAAGCATCACTATTAGGAGTTGTAACACAAGATAATGATTTTCAAATCTGTATCAGCCATTTATGCATTACTTTTAGCCATTCTTTTTAATCTTGTACTTCGATTTGTCTGAGCTATACTTCATTTATTTGAAGTACCTCTTGGAAACTGCAGATGTACTCAAGCACACCCGATTAAGAATCGCTACTTTAAGCTGTTATTTGACGTCTCACTGGACAGAACAAACCTGCTTTGCACCGAGAGGCACATCCCTCTTCGTCGGACCCATCGTGGCAGTCCCTCTCTCCGTCACACACGTGGCTGTACATGACACACTCCAGGCCATCGTTGCATGGCTTGAAACCATTGCGGCACCTCAGTGGTGCTGCTCTGGAACTGAAGCCAACGAGAAAAGCTTGGCAGAGAGAAAATTCAGACAATCAATGGGTTACAAAGACACCCAGTAAAGAGTCAAGTTTGGCACTGGTGCAGCTAGATGGTTGGTAGCTAGACGCTTGTAGTTACTTAGGGTGTTAATTAGGTGTGCATGTTTTGACACAGCAGTCAAACAAGGTGACTTTGACTGCAATAAAGAAAATGTTCATGCAATTCAATAAACACAGTGCTGTTGTGTTTTTCTTTTTGGATTACGTGGAGTAGTAGAATCTGTCAAGTGACACAGCTTCTCATCAGAGCTGTCAGGGCAGTGGGAACGACCGTCACAGACTTCCTTCCTCGGGATACACGCTGTCCCGTCACTGCACAAGAAGTCATCTGGTGTGCAGGAAGAAAAGGAGCAGGGAGGAGTTAGTATACCAGTAGAGGTACAGCAAAAACAGCTACTAAATCTTTATAATCTTTAAAGTGGCCATAGAACAGAAGTCAGTCTCGGAGTGTTTAGTAGGAAGCAACTGGACTTCTTTTCTTGTTTGAAGGAGGTTTCGCCTCTCATCCGAAAGGCTTCTTCAGTTCTGAGGATCAGTGCGGGAAACCCAGGTATTTAACCCAGAGTGGGTGGAGACAATCACCAACAAGGAGGACGTGGTTGAAAGCAGCCTCAACCACGTCAAACAAGAAAAGAAGTCCAGTTGCTTCCTACTAAACACTCCAAGATTAAGATGACCTGGATGACTGAGAACCGTCACGGACAAACAGAAGTCAGGGAATTACATTTTTTTGGTTACTTACCGTTCATACTTTTGTCATGGTGAAGTACAACATACCTGTGCTTTTGCACTGGACGACACAGTTGTTTTCATCAAATCCATCAGAGCAGTCTTTTTGTCCATCACACAGCTGACTCTCAGAGACACACTTAAATGAACCAGGACAAAGAACTGATGGAGAGATGCAAGTCGACTTTGCAGTAAAAACAACAGGCTCTAGTGTGGGTGCAGCAAAAACAGGGTCTGGAAAGAGAAAACAAAGTGTTAAACTCACAGGAAGGACTGGAGCATTGATAAAGTTTTTAGCTTTTACTCGATTTATTCTGTCAGGCTTTCATTCCTTGCATGACCAGGTTTTGACATCCACACAACTTGGATGTTTTTGTTCGCGTTAGGAAACATGCTGCGGCATTAGAAGAAGAGTGCATGAAGACTTACTGCAGCCAACCTCATCCATTCCATCCGGGCAGTCTCTCTCGCCATCACACAGGAACTTCTTTGGGATACAGCGGCTGCCATCGGCACAGCGATGCTCGCAGATCTTGGTTTCTTCTCTGCAGTCCAGCTCGTCGGACTGATCCAGACACTGCGGCTTCCCATCGCACACCTGAGCCTCAGGGATGCACATCTTCCCGTGAGAGCACTGAAACTCACCTGAGTTTGAGCACAAACATAAAGGAAGAATATTTCAATTAAACAGCATTATAGCCAATGTGTAAAGTTATCATTAAGTGCCGAAAGTTATGAGTCCATTCCCGACTAATTAATTCTTCTTGTGTTCTTCTGATTTTTATTGTGACTATTAGTATTAAAATAAAAACTTTGTTTACTATAGTGTATAGAATAGAGCAAAATGCCTATAATAATGGATTAAAACAGGTCAGATTTGCTCAAGAAGTTTAAAAAAAAGGAACCTTGCTTGCAGGTTTCTGGGCATCCTTGTTCATCTGATCCATCCAGACAGTCATTCTCTCCGTCACATATGTGGCTGTATAAAACACACTCTTTGCCGTCTTTACAAGGCTTTGAGTCCATACGGCACTTCAGGTTTTTTGTCTGGGCTGCAGGGGAAGCGACGCTGACGATCGGACAGCCAACCTCATCCGAGCCGTCGTGGCAGTGAACCCGGCCGTCACAGACCAGACTCCTGGAGACGCAACTTCGATGGTCCTTACAGAGAAAATCAGCTGAGGAAGAGGTTTTAGATAACTTTAACAGTGTACTTTCAGATATATTAGAGAGAAAGCGAAGCCACTCACTCCTGTAAGGACATCTCTCCACACAGTTCTCATCAGATCCATCAGCGCAGTCTCTCTTCCCATCACAAAACTGTGCTAGGCTGATGCAAACAGAAGAACCTGGACACAGAACTGAAGGACTGGTGCAGGATGGCTCATTAAAGGTTTTCACATGCAAAGACGATTCTTTTAGGTCTTCTGTTGCAGTCGTAGGTGCGGTGTCTGCAGTATGTGAAAAACCAGTTCGAGTGAAAGAGTTCTAGTATTCTCCAGGATGAGCCACTGAAATCACTACTACCTCTGAACTTTGAGGTCTTAGACATTGTCACAGGTTGACAAATTTGTGCTCAAACTGATGAAAACTGGAAATGCAGAAACCAGAAGTCAGCAAGACAATCCAACTGTTTCTCCTGTTGAACTACAATGTCTGCTCATTGTTCACAGATGTTAACCAACCCGAATCCCCTGTGCTCTCCCAGGCCATTTTGGCCTCCGCTCTCTGACCCTGCACCTCCAGGACAATGACACCACTTTGTGGCCAAAGACGCAGCTCGGAGGCAGTTGTTTGGCAGTTGCGCTACATGATAAGCACTCTCTGATTGCAACTCAGATCCTCTCATGTATTGATATAAACACAACTGGGATCCATTCTAGACTAGACTGATCATAAAAGATAAAGAACCAAACCCGCTTGGGTCCAATATCAGGGCTTGGGTTCTTCATGAGTCCTCTAGAGAACTCTATTTCATTTCATAGTGATAGCATTTTACTTATATAATTAAAAAAAAAAAAAATTTGAGGTACCCACATTACAGTTACATTTTAATTTCAAATAGTTCAGCTAATTTGACACACAAAGAAAATGATTTATTGAGCTACAAGAAAACATATTTCATTATTGCAGAAAACTCATCACCTGGATTCAGCACAGAAGATTGGTCCTATGTACGAAATTACTTCCCAACTCAAAAGCAACACCTCTACAGAAACTCACCACATCCCTTTTCGTCCGATCCATCTCGGCAGTCTCTCTCTCCGTCACAAACGTGACTGAACAGGACACATTCTGTGCCGTCTCCACAAAGTCTGGAGCCCATACGACACTTCAGGCCTTTAGTTTGAGCTGCAGGAGGAGCGACGCTCGGACAGCCAACCTCATCCGAGCCGTCGTGGCAGTGAGCGCGGCCGTCACAGACCAGACTCCTGGAGACGCAGCTCCGTCGGTCCTTACAGAGAAAATCAGCTGAGGAGGGTATAAGGACATGAGTGGAGGCTCAAAATACAGAATACGTATAAAGATTGTCATACAATGACGCATTCTGGAAACTCACTCCTGTCAAGGCATCTTTTCAAACACTTCTCGTCAGAGGCATCAGGGCAGTCCCTCTTCCCATCACAGATCTGTGCTGTACTGATGCATACAGAAGAGCCTGGACACAGAACTGAAGGACTAGTGCAGAGCGGCTCAGTGTCAGGCTCAGCAAATGGCTCAACAGGCGCAGGAGATTCATTCTGTGCAAAACTGGCAGTGGTGATGTCTGCAGCATGCAGTAACATGAATTTGGGAGTTAGTCAAGTCAGTATACTTTCATGTCACGTTGTAACAGCTAAATGTGCCCCCTTACAACACACCTTTTCAACTTTCGTGAAGGCCAACTTTGAATACTCACCACAAGCATCCTCATCGGATCCATCCCTGCAGTCTCTCTCTCCATCACAAACGTGACTGAGGAGGACACATTCTGTCCTGTCCCGACACAGTCTGGAGCCCATACGACACTTCAGGCCTTTTTCCTGGGCTGCAGGGGGAGCGACGCTCGGACAGCCAACCTCATCCGAGCCGTCGTGGCAGTGGGCCCGGCCGTCACAGACCAGACTCCTGGAGACGCAGCTCCGACGGTCCTTACAGAGAAAATCAGCTGAGGAGGAAGATATTTTAGATTAAACCTTATAAAAGTCGACACTGAGTGATATTAGAGAGAAAATGTTACAACTCACTCCTGTAAGGACACCTCTCAACACAGTTCTCATCGGATCCATCAGCACAGTCTCTCTTCCCATCACAAAACTGTGCTAGGCTGATGCAAACAGAAGAACCTGGACACAGAACTGAAGGACTGGTGCAGGATGGCTCATTAAAGGTTTTGACAGGCAAAGAAGATTCTTTTAGGTCTTCTGTAGCAGTTGTAGGTGGGGTGTCTGCAGTATGTGAAACATTGAAGTGATTAGTTCCTCAAAGAAGTCAGAGTGTAAACCTCTAAATATAAAGTCCTGCATCGACCTCTTCGTGCATATTTGCACCTAAATAATTATAATTTGAGTCTTTCTTCCTCCCACCAAGTTTTGTTAAGCATTTGTTAAGCATCCACTTGGGTTTTGTGTCTACAAACAAAACAAAGACCAAACAGAGTGGTGAAAACACAATTTCCTTTTCATTGGTAATTATTGATTGGGCGGAGTGATCAACAGACTGAGCACATCTGTTCTGTTAACTAAACTGGTTTAACTTGTTTATTGCTCCTGCTCTGTTTGTTGGTCAGACTTTTTTTTTTCTTTTTTTTTTAACTGCTTATCTTTTTTAGTGTCTCAGTGACAACGTAGAAAGTCAAAACAAAACCTCTTTGAAGGTAATGAACTTTGTTGGTTTCACAAAGGTAATATTTAATTCACTGAAAACATGCTGGTAACTGCCCATCAAGTTTTATTGAAATCCTTCCAGTAATTTTTGTGTAAATGCCAACTCACAAACGCACACAGGCCTGAAAACATAACCTTCTTGGTGGATGTAATGATGACAATATAGTCTAGTCAAAGATTGATTCACTGGTATGATTCAAAGTTTTGATTAGGAAAAATATTCTCTTCTTTGTAAATTAACTTTATTTGACGAACAGTGATAACAGTATCAAAATCAATACGTCTCATTTAAATGAATGAAGCTAATTTTCTAAGCAATTTTAAGTAAAAATTAAGAAGAGTTATTTAAAAGGGGCAACTTATAAACATAGGAACACACAGGAATTAACTGCGAGCAATGAGGCTCAGGATCAACACTGGAATTCCTATCCATTAAAATTTCCACTATACTGTGTGTTAAAAATATCACCTTAAAGTTATATAGGAAAAGTTTAACTATAGCAGAAAGTTTGATCAACTAGAAAACTTCACTTTCTCCGTGGTCTCATCCATATTTATATAAATTGGCAAAATTAGCACCTCTGCAAAAACTCACCACATCCCTCTTCATCTGATCCATCCCGGCAGTCTCTCTCTCCGTCACAAACGTGACTGAACAGGACACATTCTGCGCCATCTCCACATAGTCTGGAGCCCATACGACACTTCAGGCCTTTAGTTTGAGCTGCAGGAGGAGCGACGCTCGGACAGCCAACCTCATCAGAGCCGTCGTGGCAGTGGGCGCGGCCGTCACAGACCAGACTCCTGGAGACGCAGCTCCGAAGGTCTCTGCAGCGGAAGTCAGCTGGAAGGAAATTATAGAAAATAAATTAATCTTTCAAACTTGCAGGACAGTTCATTTTTAAATAACAACCCCAACACTCAGGGCTTACTTTTTGAGGGACATTTTTGCACACAGTTCCGTTCATCGAAACCGTCGGGGCAGTCTTTTTGGCCATTGCAAAACTGGCTTGAAGAAATGCAGATGTGTACAGAAGAGTGTGGACAGAGCACCGAAGGGCTGCTGCAGGCCGGCACAGTCGGAGCAGGACGTTTGGTAGCAGGTGGCTTTTGGTTTGTTGGATCAATATTTTGTTTTGCTGGAATTGTGGTTGGTACTGCAGCATCTTCAAGATAAACTAGGAATTATTTTCATTTAAATCAAAGAGAGTTAATTTTCCAATATACTTCAGAAAACTTACCACATTCCTGTTCATCTGATCCATCCCTACAGTCCATCTCTCCATCACACACGTGGCTGTATAAAACGCAGCCTGAGGCATCGTCACATGGCTTTGAGCCCATACGACACTTCAGGGACTTTGCACGAGCTGCAGGTGGAGCAACGGTCGGACAGTCGACTTCATCTGAGCCGTCACGACAGTGAGAACGACCGTCACAAACCAGATTCCTGGAGATACAATTTGCACGGTCCTTACAAATGAAATCCTCTAAGAATGGAAACAAAGGCAGGAAAGATGAGATAATAAAAATCAGTTGTTGAATGTTTATTATTCACATGCATTTGAAAGCTTTGTTTCATATTCCAACAAATGAGTAAAATGATGGCACTGATCCTCACCTTTAGACGGACATGTGGTCACACAGAAAGCCTCATCTTCTCCCTCCAGGCAGTCCTTTTTGCCATCACACAGCTGCATTTGTGACAGGCAGACAGATGAGTGTCGGCACAGCACAGACGACTCATTGCAGACTGGAGCACTGGGAACTATGGCAAATTAGAATAATGAAATTGAAAATATTTTTCATTTCAGGGTAAAAATCCAAATATACAAAAACAAAAATGCTCGTAACATGTGAGCTCATAGCAGAATTTGTGTTCAATTTGCATAAAAAAACAACAAGGTGTGAATCTGTGAATGTCTCAGGATTCAAGTTTCTTCCTCCAACACAGTTCTGGAGTTTCGCAGAAAAACGGCCTTTAGCACTCGCTTAAACACCTGAAAAAACTATAAACTCGTTTTAAAACCTAACAAGTGAGAAAACATGGCTCCATGCAGCTAACTTTTTTTAGCTCAGCAGCTACAGCTAATGTTATAAATATTTTATTTTATCACATTTAGCATTTTGAATGATCCTCGGGAAGCCATTTTATGTTTGCTTCCCATTTGCTAACATTTTAAAACAAAAGTGTTATGGAGAGAAAGCTGCAACTACTGTGAAGTGACAAAATTTAACTTTCCATCGACTCATCCAAACAATTTTTAATGGACTGTTCCTTTAAACACAAGTACAAAAAATAAAGTTGAATTAGAAAAAGTAACCGCTTGTAGCATGAATGTGAACTGACCAGCAGGGACGTTCCCGAGTGCAGCGACTACACTCAACACTTGACCAGGCTCAGACACTGACTGGATGGCACTCCCGTCACGCTGGTCCCACAGGGTCATGACATCATCAGAATGTGACAGGATGAAAGGCTCAAAGGCAGCAATGACTGAGTCCGAAAAGTTCCACCTCCTGCCAGCGCGGTGGCTCCTCTCCTGCAGCAAACTCAATGTTGTCAAACCTGTAAAAACAAGCCAAGAACATTCTAAAGCTCTGGACTGGAGGAATATGAGCTGCAACAGTAACACTTAGTCTGATACGACATCTATGACAATCAGAATTTTGGTGATTAAGGCTCATTTGAGAACAAAAACGTGACTGTATCCCTCCGATCAGAAGAAGTGACGGACCTGCCTGTTCTGAGTTCCAGAGCAAACTGTTCGCCCTGATATCGAAGGCAATGTTGCCCCTGACCCCTCCTTTTAAGTGCACCAGATCTTTGATTTGGCCTCCCATCATGCTCATGGCGATGATTCGCTCTTCCTCCAGCCACATGACGTCACCCCCCAGCCAGTCCAGATACAGGTTGCGAATCTCCCTTGTGCTCTGATACAGCTGCTGCGAGTATCGACCCTCAGCCATGGTGATGCCGATGCTGTTCTGGTCACATGACACCCAGTAAAGGTTCCCTCTCCTCTGCTCCACTTTTATCAAACAAACTGTAAAATAAATTAGAAAACTATAAAAGAAAACATGACGTCACCCCCCAGCCAGTCCAGATACAGGTTGCGAATCTCCCTTGTGCTCTGATACAGCTGCTGCGAGTATCGACCCTCAGCCATGGTGATGCCGATGCTGTTCTGGTCACATGACACCCAGTAAAGGTTCCCTCTCCTCTGCTCCACTTTTATCAAACAAACTGTAAAATAAATTAGAAAACTATAAAAGAAAGCTGACACTACAATCTTATTAATTATTCTATAAATTAGTCAC
>KV751375.1:2803807-2827388 GCA_001698575.1 Mola mola | reverse complement strand
ACATATGTGATAGGCCATTATTGACCAATATCAAATATTTAGAGTTCAAACAACAAGAATATGAGAAAGACGCTTGGGATGATCTATATCATTAAATTTCCAGTTAGACTTTCTGTGCACTGCTGTAATTTTAGATTGTTAATTTGTAGAATTCTGCCTCCATTGCGTTCCCGTTACAAATGTTTGAAACATCTGTTGAGGGATCATTGCAAAAACTTTGTGCATATCGGCCAATATATTGATATCCGGTCTTTTTTCTCCCTAATATTGGTATATGGCAACTAAGTGTGTTCTAATATCTGACAACTTCAATACTAAAGTTTCTTAAAATATATTAAAATACAACATACACACGCTGACACTCATCTTTTGGCCATTTTTACTGTTCACATATTGATTGCTTTACCTGTGAATTACTGTTTTACTTCAAAATAATATTCCTTTCCGTGTAGCCATGCTGAGATTAACGCTCCAAAAAACTGAAACAGTAATGAAAGGCAATGTACTGATCTTATGAGTAGCACATAAATTGAGAATGCAAGGCTCTACAGTGCTTTATGGACAAGGTTCTGAGTTTAATTGAGTAAACTGGTTGACATGCAACAAAGCTTTAAGTTCTTAAGTTTATGTTTGTAAGCCTCTTAAAATATTTTGTGACGAGATAATTTTGACAACATATGTTTGGTTTATGGATTTTGAAAGCTTAAGATTCCAGATTTTGATAACGACACTGCATTAACATTAAAACCATAAACCAACCATTATTCATTATGGGTTTTTTTTTTTTTCCAAACTACACCACATGGCTGAACTGTTGGGTTAAACTGTTAAATAATGCATAATGAAGATTAAGCATTGATTAAGTAACATTACAGTTTCTCAGTTCCATTATGACAGCACAAACAAACCAAGGAAGACTCAAAACATGAACCTGGCACAGGTGTTGGGACAGCCTCAGTCTTGACCTGGGTTAGACTGGTGCGTTGGATATGGCCAGTTTGGTTAGCCCAGTAGAGCCAGCCTCTGATCCAGTCCAGATCAAACGAAACAATGCCGTCATCAGTGGCAAACAGCTGCGTCTTAGTCGACTCTGTGCCTCTGAACTCCAGCATGTTGATGCTGGTCATGGTAGAGTATATAAACCTGGGATCTGTGGCACAAAAAAAAAAAAAATCATTAATGAGCTTAAGATACAAAATGACAAGAGATAAATCTTGACAAGCTAACACAAAATATGAAGAACAGATTTTTTTTAAAGGCAAGGTTTAAATTTTTTTAATCCTAAATTACATTTGGGGGGGAAAAGGATTCAAGAAGTACAGAAATCCAAGGCATTTTTAACAGGCAAACTAAAGCTATGATTAATTAACTCACATTCACATGTGCCATCAAGCAGCAGTACTTTTGAATTTTCACAGGTGCAGGTGAATCCAATGGAGTTTCCTTTGGTGAGCTGGCACAGGTGACACGGAGCCACAGCACATGCAGAAGAACCTGATTAACGACAAAATTGCTTATAATGTAGAAAAGTAAAAATATCAGCAGAATAAATACTTTTACTAACAATCATGCTGTGTTGAAATTACAGCCCGTGTGTACCTTGAGGTTGCTGTAGCTGGTGGTAAACGGCTAACGGCGGCAGCACAGCTTTTGAGATGAATCTCTTTCGGTCCGGTTGGCTCTGTGGAACCTGCCACAGTCCTGCGGCATCCACCCAGTAGAAGGAGCTATCAAACACAGCCAGGCTGAGCGCTGGTCTCCTACTGAACAGCCCTGTGAAGGAGTGACGGCCCATCCCATCCACCTTCACCGTCTCTACAGACTGAAAAGCTCATGTTCAGCGTGTGAAGGAAGCGTCCTACCAAACTTCAAACCGACTGACTGACTAACATTACCAGAACATTATGTCTCCATGTTTTATTCATTCACACCCTTTTACATTATTCATTCATGTAACAGACTTTAGATATTTTCCAACATAGAGAATGAACATCCCAACAAGGTCTGTTCACATTAGCAAGACATTAATCATATACCTATTTTTAATGGTCCTGACAGGTATGAAAACTACTTTAATATACTGAGTAGATGTTCTTTCCCACAGTTTAAAGATTAATGAACATGATGATTCTGGAAAACCCAGTCCAGGCTCACTCAAACAGTCTGGACAGAAGTTCACAAGATGTGCCATGTTTCCTACTTAAGACAATCATGAATCTCTATGGCCCAAACCAGCTGTGCATATTGGAAGAAAACATTTGTACTGGAATCAACGGTTTACATAGGGGATTCCCAAGATAAGTTACCCACACTTAAATGGAATGTTTCTGGCTTTTTCTTAATACAAGAACATAATCTGGACTATAAAAGGTAAATTTTGGAGGCGTTTCCAAATTAGAGATTGTGTCACCAACGGCCAGTTCATTCAAGATAAGAAAACAGTATTACAATTTTTGGAATTACCTTTTATAGCACAGATCAGCTATATTTTACAAAATGATATATGTATGTTGAGTCAGACAGAAACCAAAACTTTTCACATGCAATCTGGGCATGTAAAAAGGCCAAAACATTTTGGGAAAGTTTTCAAACATACAGGGAAGGTGCTGGATATGATGATACCTAAATCACCAAAGCTGTGCCTTATAGGGGACCAAACAGAGCAGCCAAATATAAAACATGATGCTGTTGTGATAAATATACAAAATTTCCCTAAAATAACCGCAGAAGAAGAAGTTGTTCTTCTGCCTGTACTGTAAACACACACATATTTGGCTACACTCTGCACTTGCGCGCTTTCGCCTGCAATTTAAACTTGGCACGCTTAAAGAATAGACCTGTGCCAGGTTCTGAAAGTTCTACTTTTGTTCCTATTGTTCTCCGTGGCAAGCTACGAGCTCAGCAATGCATAAAGCTCCTGCGTTACAGGAGGAGAGAGCGGGAGGACATGAGCAGCTCACATGCACAGTGAGGGTAAACAGGAAGTCGCGATTGGAATAAGTGTGTACATGGATGCGGTTCGGAATAAGGATCGGCATAAACCAGCCCTCTCGATAGGAATATAATTTCTTTCCGAATGAACGAAATTGGATCAGAACCTTCCAATTGACGTGTTTACATGAAACATTTTTATTCTGATCAGCCCTTTATTCCGAATATTTGTGTCCACGTAAACATAGCTAGTGTTAGTTTAATAGCAAAGGTGATGTATTTTCCAATGACTGGTTATCAAAAATGTTTCTGGATTGTGACTTTGACTGCAGGTCTTTACTATGAAAGACACTTTGAAAAGCACATGAAAGTAGCTGTAGTGTCAAGACATCACATTTGATCATCAAAAACAACAGATTTGTATTCAGTAAAAGGATTTAAATCATAAATATGTACGAGAACATTGTAATGTATTTAATAATTCATAAACTCCAGTGCTTTGATGAGCCTCTAGGATTCATTATTCTCTCATTAACTCACCTTCTTGAAGTCGCTGATCCAGTACAGCCTCCTGGCAGCCACATCGGCAGTGAGGCTGTGGGCGTCCTGAGCAGTGAGCACAGCCAGACAGCTTCTGTCCGACCCATCCATCCACGACTTCTCTATCGTTACTCGGTCCTGGTGTCCGCCGCTGATCCAGAACATCAAGCTGGGAGGACGAGAGAATCGGAATCTTCATCACTATCCAAGTGTATCATCGGATCGTCTTTTATGAAAGGGAGTTCATCAAATTTAACAGCAACACCAATTTTCTGTGCATGAATACTCACGTTTAGTGTAAAAAATATTTGGAATGAGAGAGGACTAGAAGTCAAACAGACCTCTCCACAGGTATGAGCACCAGCTCTGATGGCCTGATGTTTTTGCTCAGCAGTGTCGTGAAACTTTTCCCATCAGCCGTCTGCATGTAGATCGACTCCGTCTTCTGATTGGTCCAGAACAGGTGTCCGTTCAGCCAATCACAGGCTAGACCCTTGATTCCAGTTAAAAAAAAAAAAAAAAAAAAGGGAAATTTCACTTTGTGTAACCTTTGTGGATTATGTAAATGGTCACACAGTCTGGGGGTCTTCATATGTGTGAAAGAAGTTTGGTTACATGGATAATAACATTTAAAAGTGCAGCAGTTTTGCATAGTTCCACAAAATTAGTTATAAGATGAAATTAAGCAAAGTTCATCCAAGATTTAAAAAATCTTTATTTTTAATGACTCAAATTTATGTGTCTGTTACTTTTGAACATTAATTTTCTGCAAGCAGAGAAGAAGCTCTTGTGGCTCTGATTTAAATCGTCTATGTGGCATTAAAAATCACAACCTTCAACATGCAGATTTTACAAAAATAACTGCTCATAAATACAGCCTGCAATGAGACACGCAATGGAAATTTGTGGGATAAGCACAAGTCACTTATCATTGGCCTCAGAAATGCTATGAAGAAGCCAAATGTCGCATTGAACTAATGGTTTCCTAGCTGTGGTTTGAAAGGGCTGAAACATAGATAGTGGAGGATAGTGAAGAAACAAGCATTTAGATATTACAGAAGAACAAGGTTATTCAAATAAAACAAAAAGATACATAGTTTAAAATGGTTACTACAGGTTGAGAAAGCAAATGGTGAGTTTTTTTGTTTTAAAAGCAAAAAAAAAAAAAAAAAAAAAAAAAAAAAAAGGTTTAACAGTAGTGCTATATAGTTTTGGTTTGAGTTGCTCAGTTTTGGAGCCATCAGCTGTAGAGAAGTCAACATAATGAAACTACAGTAGATGGCACCAAATGATACATTTAATAATCTCAACAGCAATGCCTCTTCGTGAAATCGTGACCCAGTTGTTTACAGCTCTTTGCTGTGGGAAGTTTCATGGAGAAATTATGTAAAGTAAAGCGCCCTCTCGTGGACATTATTGCTAACTCTCCTTATTGGCACAGTGACAACTGTTTCTTCTTAAACTGTTGACAATGCAGCTGAACATCAATCCAAATATCATCTGGGCTGAAATTTATCTATTTCAAGCGAGTGAGAGACTTCAGCTGTGTGTTTCGTAGGTGATCTTTCATTTTCAGTTTCAGTATTTTGTCTAAGTTAATTGATCCCAAACTTGTGTCAAAAAAAGTTTTTTTCTTTGTGACTGTAGATCTAAAGTTGAGTATATTTTTTGGTTAGACATGAAATTACAGATGAATGCACTGAAGGGTTGCATCTTATCTCATTATCAGTGAGGCACAACCATACAGGCCCAGCAGCCACTGCAAGAAAATAGTTCCTCAATCAACAAGGTCTGTGGAATATCTTGAGTAACTCGGTCATGAGTTGTAGAAAGAGGCGCTGCTGTTGACTTTTTCAAACATAAGTTTTAGCACCAAAAGCACAGTGCTAACTAGTTTAATTACAACCAGAGAAGGTAGGTAGCTCTACAACAGATATTTTTGATTCTTCGCATCATGTCCCAATTCTGTCAGCTGTGTCAACAACTAAATACTTACCGTTTAAAAAAAATTAATACACACAACACCTCGGGTCAACTAACCGGTGTAAACTGTGGAGCTTTGCTGTCCATCACTTCTGTAAATGTTGCCCTTGCCATCAGCCCAGTAGTACCGTCCTCGTGCGACATCGAAAGTCAAAGCTACTGGGTCGGACGCTAGAGTCTGGATAACCTTGAACTGAGGCGACTTCACGTTCAACAGCACAATGGAGTTCCTCTGAACAGTCAGCAGTCTGACAGCATCACCTGGATAGGGCCAGAGAGAAGAGCTCACATACTGACAATATTAAGACATGTTGATTAAAACCCCTCCTCCTGTAGTAAGTTACACAGAAAACTATTCATTTTGTTAAACAAAAAAAAAACAACCCAAAAACTATGGTAGTCATTCAGGTTCAAAAACATGTAAGAGTTTATTACCAAATTTTCAAGTCTTTTAAATCCTTGACCCTCTGCATTTCAAGTCCAAACATTGATCTTTGTGAACTTTACTGTGTAGCTTTTGTCATTAGCTGCATCAAAGAAGCCGATTAACATTCCACTGATCTTTTGTCCACTTGCACTTCTTGATGTGTTTGGTTTGATCTTTGAAGAGGATGAAACTAAATCCAGAGTGTCACACAAGCACAATTAAACTGATGACTAGCATGTATGTGGAAGAGTCAAAATATCCTGAATTTGTAGTTTCCTTGGGTTGGGTATCGGGACCTTTATGTTTTTAACTCCTTAGTTTATCCAGATGATTAATCCATTGAGATCCAGGATCTCTGATCTTTTACGAGAGTGAACTGGCCAAGAGGTAATAGACAATACTTGGAAACAGTGGACAAACAATAAGAAACGAGACCATTAAAAAATGCACATGACTCACACATGAAGTGCAGAATCTGTAAATACAGATAACTCAACAACAGGCACTGATCAACAGTCAACAGAGCTGAAACTAACGATTATTTCAATCATCAATTTAAGGATCTTTTTCATGTTTATGATTTTCTCTTTAAATTGACAAAAAAATAGTGGCAAATGCTTATCACATTTTCTTCAGAGCCCAAAGTGACATTTTCTTCTTTACTCCCACCAACAGTTAAAACCGCCAAAACTCATCATTTACTGCCACAATTACTCCAAATAGGACTGAAATTATCATTTAATTTTCAACACAGTCGATTCATTTTTATTCAATTAACTAATTGATTAATCAATACGGGTCTACTTGTCAGTCATTAAAAATAGAGCGAGTTGTAGAAAGTACCGAAAAGTTGAATTCTGGATAATAATCTACAGTATGTTGATAGCATCATACGTCAGATATCCTGAGAATTTCTTCTCTTCTGCGGTGTCTTTAGCACATAACTGCTCGATGGAAGACGCAGCATGAACCTCTCGTGGACATTATTGCTAACTCTCCTTATTGGCACAGTGACAACTGTTTCTTCTTAAACTGTTGACAATGCAGCTGAACATCAATCCAAATATCATCTGGGCTGAAATTTATCTATTTCAAGCGAGTGAGAGACTTCAGCTGTGTGTTTCGTAGGTGATCTTTCATTTTCAGTTTCAGTATTTTGTCTAAGTTAATTGATCCCAAACTTGTGTCAAAAAAAGTTTTTTTCTTTGTGACTGTAGATCTAAAGTTGAGTATATTTTTTGGTTAGACATGAAATTACAGATGAATGCACTGAAGGGTTGCATCTTATCTCATTATCAGTGAGGCACAACCATACAGGCCCAGCAGCCACTGCAAGAAAATAGTTCCTCAATCAACAAGGTCTGTGGAATATCTTGAGTAACTCGGTCATGAGTTGTAGAAAGAGGCGCTGCTGTTGACTTTTTCAAACATAAGTTTTAGCACCAAAAGCACAGTGCTAACTAGTTTAATTACAACCAGAGAAGGTAGGTAGCTCTACAACAGATATTTTTGATTCTTCGCATCATGTCCCAATTCTGTCAGCTGTGTCAACAACTAAATACTTACCGTTTAAAAAAAATTAATACACACAACACCTCGGGTCAACTAACCGGTGTAAACTGTGGAGCTTTGCTGTCCATCACTTCTGTAAATGTTGCCCTTGCCATCAGCCCAGTAGTACCGTCCTCGTGCGACATCGAAAGTCAAAGCTACTGGGTCGGACGCTAGAGTCTGGATAACCTTGAACTGAGGCGACTTCACGTTCAACAGCACAATGGAGTTCCTCTGAACAGTCAGCAGTCTGACAGCATCACCTGGATAGGGCCAGAGAGAAGAGCTCACATACTGACAATATTAAGACATGTTGATTAAAACCCCTCCTCCTGTAGTAAGTTACACAGAAAACTATTCATTTTGTTAAACAAAAAAAAAACAACCCAAAAACTATGGTAGTCATTCAGGTTCAAAAACATGTAAGAGTTTATTACCAAATTTTCAAGTCTTTTAAATCCTTGACCCTCTGCATTTCAAGTCCAAACATTGATCTTTGTGAACTTTACTGTGTAGCTTTTGTCATTAGCTGCATCAAAGAAGCCGATTAACATTCCACTGATCTTTTGTCCACTTGCACTTCTTGATGTGTTTGGTTTGATCTTTGAAGAGGATGAAACTAAATCCAGAGTGTCACACAAGCACAATTAAACTGATGACTAGCATGTATGTGGAAGAGTCAAAATATCCTGAATTTGTAGTTTCCTTGGGTTGGGTATCGGGACCTTTATGTTTTTAACTCCTTAGTTTATCCAGATGATTAATCCATTGAGATCCAGGATCTCTGATCTTTTACGAGAGTGAACTGGCCAAGAGGTAATAGACAATACTTGGAAACAGTGGACAAACAATAAGAAACGAGACCATTAAAAAATGCACATGACTCACACATGAAGTGCAGAATCTGTAAATACAGATAACTCAACAACAGGCACTGATCAACAGTCAACAGAGCTGAAACTAACGATTATTTCAATCATCAATTTAAGGATCTTTTTCATGTTTAAGATTTTCTCTTTAAATTGACAAAAAAATAGTGGCAAATGCTTATCACATTTTCTTCAGAGCCCAAAGTGACATTTTCTTCTTTACTCCCACCAACAGTTAAAACCGCCAAAACTCATCATTTACTGCCACAATTACTCCAAATAGGACTGAAATTATCATTTAATTTTCAACACAGTCGATTCATTTTTATTCAATTAACTAATTGATTAATCAATACGGGTCTACTTGTCAGTCATTAAAAATAGAGCGAGTTGTAGAAAGTACCGAAAAGTTGAATTCTGGATAATAATCTACAGTATGTTGATAGCATCATACGTCAGATATCCTGAGAAACCATCAACATTCTTTGAATGTGATTTTTCAATATTTCTTCTCTTCTGCGGTGTCTTTAGCACATAACTGCTCGATGGAAGACGCAGCATGAACTCCAGGAGACATTTTCACTGCCTGCTCTTTGTTTTCAGATACATTCATCTTCATATGTCCCTCATGTAAACAGAACAGCTTTTTCATCAGGCTTACATCTTTAAATTTGGGGATTATTGACAGCTCAAACTCACACTGATTTATTTTCATGTTTTTATACATCACATGGTTATATTTTTCCATAATTACCTTCTTTGGCCAATAGCCCTCTGATGTTATTGGGTTGTTTGTTTATTTTTAACAGGTGTAGTATGGGACGGGGGGGGTGGGGAGCCTTTATATGCACATCCTCGTGAACTTTTTTGTGTTGAATATTCTGTTTAAATTTACCCTCAATTTGGGTTTTATCCTCATTTAGATTGTAAAATACAGTTGAAAAACTTAAAAGCTAAAGAAAAGCTTCAGAACATTAAAGTGTGTGAAGTTGGACATGATGTTTACCTGTAGCCAGACATGCAGTGCTTCCCTCCAGTGTGAATCCGTCTCTGCAGTGGCAGTAGTACGATCCCACCGTGTTGGTGCAGTGATGCATGCAGGGAGCAGAGGGGGGAGCACATTCATCTACATCTGAGGACACAGACTGACATTAGCTGCATGAGCTCTACATGAGATGGTGATCACACGTCTAAAACAATCGAGTTTTTATACTCAAATCACTGTCACTCGTGGTTATTTTTACAATTTGTCTATAAAATGTCAAAAAAACAAACAAAAACCGAATTCAGCGTGACATCTTTGAACTGCTTCTTTGGTCCCAAAATCAGTCCAAAACCAAAAGAGTCATCATTTACTTCAAGGTATCAGCCAAATTTATTTCACTCAAATGATGGCGGCAGCCCTCTAAAGCTGTCCCGCATGGTAACGCACAGTTTACTCCTTGCTCACACTGAAGGTGTTTGCTGTGTTTTTCTCACACACCTTCACAGACGGCTCCATTGGGAGAGAGCTCGTACCCCGCGGGACAGGAGCACAGAGCCCCCCAGGCTTCGTCCACGCACACGTGGCTACAGCCGCCGTTGTTCATCGAGCAAATACGTCCTGCGGGGAGTGAAATTCGACTCAGAATCACAGACGTGCGAGCACCAGAAGCCAAATACAGGTCATTGTAATGCAACCGGCAGCGTCTCAGGCCTACCGCAGGTGATGGGCTCGTCGCTGCCGTCTGAGCAGTGAACCTGCCCGTCACACCTGTTTTCAGCAGACAGACACGTCCCGTCAGGACAGCGTACATCGTCGTCACCGCAGAGACCTGTGAGAGGAGAGACATGGAGCAGGACACCTGTTCGTGTTGGATTTATTCTTCATATCGTCGTATCACAGTTCATGTTCTACTGAGTGGGATGTCTGTGTTGGTCCGCAGCAATTTTAATTTATTTTACATCATTTGCTCTGTTAATAAATGTCAAGGGGAAGATTATTTAACATTCTTCTTTCTGCCTGTTTTCATTAAAAGATGTCATTTTGTATTTGTATTAAATGCTTTTGTTTGGTCAATTAATTAAATAAATTAAAATAAATACAAGAAATGTTTACTTTGATTATGCAATAATCACAATGATATATCATAATAAGTAGACCCCAGCCTACATATGGTTTTTAAAATCTTGTTTTAAAAGAAGACAAAAAGGTCCTTGGGAGGTTGATAATTATTATATTTTCTATCAGGGTCACGGTTTTATTTTACTGCGGTCATTTAGGAGAGTAAAAGTTCAATATTAATCTGTTTCAAGTCTTGGTCACAAATGTTTGATAACCTCATTTAAAGATGGGATTGGAAATGTTGGCAAGCCAGCTTGAGCAGGCTAAATTCTGACTGTATCCACCTGAGAGAATCTCACCACTCCCCCCAGGAGCTCATGGCTGTGCTTCACATGACTTCTGTTGGAAGATGCCAGGAGAGCACAGTGCATCACCTCGTGTTGACTACGTCCAACTACACAGACATGGCAGCGCGGATGCACGCTGCAGAAAACTAATTACACGTTGTTAAAAATCTGAGGTCCACCATGGCATCATTTTTCAGCCCCTACAACTGCCGTGGTTTCCACCATCTTTGAAAGGACGGATCTATGTTAACTCCCATAAGGGTTCTTGCACTGTCCGCTTTCTTTTGGCCGCAGCCTTCTCCATCAAAGTCTACTTTTCTGCTAGCTGGTTTAGCATTTGTGTACATTTGCCGATACATATCCGATACATTTTTACTCCCCGTTATCGGTGTTGGCCCCAAAATTTGCATATCTGTCGAACTCTAATCATAAGATTCAAATTGTTGTAGTTAAAATCAGAAACATTATTAATTTCAAATCAAATTCCAATTTGAAATAAAAATCTTTGGGACTGTGGTTCAAATCCAACTAAAGAGGGGAAATTTGGACAATTGTTTTTCATTTAAAAGGTCTCTCACCACAGTCCTCTTCGTCAGAGTTGTCCAGGCAGTCGTTCTGGCCGTTACAGCGCAGCTCGGCGGGGATACAGATGCGGTTCTGACAGGTCCAGTCAGACTCCAAACAGCCCTCAGCGGTGGGACAGTTCTCCTCGTCTGAGCCGGTGGGACACTGGATTTGTCCGTCGCAGCGGGCCGATGTGTTAACACAGCCGACGGAGTCCATGCAAGGAAACTGACCTGGCGGGCATTCAGAAAAGCCTGGGAGGGATGACAGGACAAAAACAAAAACGACAACAAAAAAAAAAACATGTCATCTTTGGGTATAAAAGTTCTGCATAATACTTTTATTTGAACAACAATGATAACATGGCAGTGCATCACTTTTGTGGCTCAAAAATGAAACATGATGGAAAACCACCAATATGAAGAATGAGATTCAAATTCTGCTTTTTGTTATTATGAAGCAATTTCTTTGTTCAAATGTGACACAAATGAATATTATTGTTATAGCAGCTACTTCTATTAAACTATATGTCTTGTTAAATATGTCAAAAGGCATTTCAGACAAAAACAACAACTATGGTTAAAGAAAGAGAGAATTCTTAACGTATTTAAGCAATTTATTCACATCCACAACACAGGAGGTTTACCGACCAGCACATTCCATTTCATCAGACCCGTCCAGACAGTCTCCACTCCCATCACATCTCAAGCCTGCTGGGATACAGTTTCCATCGTCACACTGCCACTGGCCCTCAAGGCATCCCAACATTTGCCCTTAACAAAGAGAGAGAGTTGGATAGGAAAAGAAGCATGAAATGTGTTCAAAAGTTGTACATAAAAGAAACTGATATTTGCAGACTCGATGCCTGTAGTTCAAAACATACAACACCTTTCAATAAACCTGGAATTGATGCAGAACGACAGGAAATGCAACAGAACAGTGGCGCTGAAAAATACCTTCACGTATTGTGATCAATTCAGCATTTTGTCAGTTGGTTTGCATGGTGAGTAAAATAGTGCTCAACATTATTTTAATCATCAATTAATCTGCCGTTATCGTGATTAATCATTTGATCTAGAAGTTGTCAAAAAATAGTGAAAAACACTTTCAGAGCCGAGTGTGACATCCTCAAATTTCTTCATTACTAATCAACATAAAGGTTCCAGCAGAAGCCACACAGAAACTTGCAGCAAAGAAGGGAAAATGGGGTCAGATAAAGTTATCTGGCGGCCAGAAAAATATCTAACTCTCTCAACAATGACACTAAACTGACAAATTATCTAGGCTCAGGTGTGACACAAATCGGCCACAAGTATCAATACAAGCTGCAGTGTTGTAAAAAGGACCCAGAAGGTAGTAGAGAGAAGTTAAAGTCACACATATTAGTATTGAGTTTAAGTCTTGGAGTACCTGATATTAAGTTTTTGACATTTGATATTCAGTCCGATACTAAAATGTACCTTCCTATATTAAAAGAAATGTTCTAGCAGTGAATATAAGTAAATCTCCAAATACTTGCACATACAGAGGCTACTGAATACCATACACAACATTTTTTGATGTACATTAAGTCATTATTTTATCTGATATCCAATAAAAATTTAAAACTGATGCATGTTGATTGGTAAGTAACTAAAGTTGTTAAATAAATGGAGGAAATGTAGAATGTTTGCCCATAAAATGTGATGAGGGGAAGATTAAAAGTAGCAGAAAACGGAAATACTCAAGTACAAGTAACTCCAAATAGGTATGCAAGTGCAGTACTAACATTGAAATATATGGAAAATCATTAACCAGCCAGATGAGGGATGTTTTAAGCTTTTTTGAGTCTTCATTAAGGTCAGTGAGCCTCAAAACAGTAAACAGGAGCGCGAGATTTTAGCTAGCTAGCTAAAGTCTTAATTAGCCTCGCTATGGTCCGAAACATAAATGCCTTCTAAAAGTTTAAAATTAATTCGTAATGAGCACAGACACAAGAGAAACTCCTAGTGTTAGACACGAGTAAAAGAACCGAGCTGAATGACCGAAATGTTTGTTCATTTTGTGTTATTGAAATCCCAGTAAAGCTAATTGTGACGCCTAACTGACGCCATGTTGATGAGAAATTTAATTATCCCCTTTTTCATTTACTACAAACACAGTTGCTTTAAGTCTCAAAAATTCCCTGAAATGCACTGAAAGATGTTTTACCATAGGAAAGTCGCAGGCTTGCCACAAAAATCAAGCAAACAAACGGTCGTGGCTCCATACCGGCCCGTGCGGCTCGTCGGAACAAACGGCGACACCTGGGCGGAAACGCGTTTATCAGCGGCCGCAGGTGCGCGAGCGGCGGGCCGCTGCGCTGCCGTCACCCGCTGCAACCGGAACCGAACCGTCCGGCGTTTTTACAACGTTCTCGTTGTCCGCTTCTTTAGCTGACTTCTCTCAAACAATTAGAATATCGTTATCAGTTATTTAAAATATCCTCTGCTCATTACAGGTAAACTGTGATCGATTACAGTTAAGTGTCACTATAACTGTGAGAAAATTTCATCAAAATTCAAACTCAAAAAAGGCTTAAAATATTTCACGTTCCGCATCATGAACATGTGAAAGTTTAACTTTTTGAATTAAACTACGGAAAAAAAATAACTTTTCCTCGATATTCTACTTTGTATTGAGATGCACCAGTATGATCAACAAAGGGGTTAATTTATGACACATTGTTATAATGAAGTTTATTAACGGGGAAATTCACAATATCCAGAAGACAAAGGCGTTAATTAAACCGCTGCTCTATCATTAAAGTGAAGCCATTAACCTGCCAATAACTCGCCTGTAAACTCGTTCACAGTCTAGTATCCATCAATATGCTCCTATACTTGTGTGTTATGATGTTGAAATGATGTTTGTTTGTTTATTAGCTTTCTCAACATGATTCAAAGCCAACAAAACTCACGACACACAACACTTCGGACGAACTCCGCGTATTATAGTTAATACTCGGTGTTCATGCCGTGAAAACCAGAGAAATGCGCAGTTCTGTGTCCCTCAGGGACGCGTGTGAAGACGAGCAGCCGCATTCAGATAACATCGATTTAGTCCCCAGAAAAATAAGATTCACGTCGCTGCTGTGACGTCATAAGTGGTGGAAGAAGGATTCCGATTCTAAAAACATCACTATGTTAAAAAAAAAAAAAAAAAAATTCTCCATTCACAGTCATTTTCAAATTCAATATTAACGTGTCCACGACGAGCGTGTGTGTGGATCGTTTTTGGATCATAATGTGTGAGCGAATGTTGGCAGGAAGTAGTTTAATCCCGATGTCAATTCATCACATTTGTTGTTGTTCACCAATTAAAACATGCTGATTCATATTGATTTGTGATGTAAACTGACAAAACAAGCCGCTTATTTTTATTATTCACAACAATTATTCGTAATGGTGTCATAATGTCTCTTATGGTCCAATCAAAAGTCGATTATAACTTTAAAGTGTATTTGATGTGGTGACAATAGAAAAGAAATGGCGCTGCCTTTTATTCTTTTCACACATGGCGCGCAACAAAGAGCCTCCGAGCTTTGTCGTCCGCCATCATCTCTTTCTTCCGCCGTTTGAGGTCAACGTGTGCGAGTTTGGCCATCGTGAAGTTGTTCTTGTGTCTTTGAAAACCTCATCGTCAATTAGCACGTCAGAATCAGGTGGTGAGAGGAAATCTTCTCATCTGGACCGTGCAGCGTCACAACTGGCTCCACGCAACTAAAACTACATATATATATATAGTGTTTACCTAAAGATCAAAAGTTTAGACTGAGATGAAAAATTAAGTTCAGCTAAAACACACACGCAAATATTTATTTATTTATTTCAGAATAAAACAGGCTGTACAGCTACATATCATTTGCAGATAAAGTTAACTGTCCAGATAATTAATGAGTAATTATAAATACACATTTGTGGATTCATTTGAAAAATGCATTTAGATTTTTAGGTGTCATCAGTTTATAACTGAACTGCTGTATATTTCTGACTAAAAACGAGCATCGTGTAAGATGTAAATCCAAATAAACTGTGGTAAAATGTCACCACCCCTCCAAATGACTATGATGAATACTCATTCTTGTTTCCTTTTGAGACATTTTTGCGCGTGTAACTATGCCAGGCAATCCTGGCATAGTTAAATAAAACAATCAATTTCAACGCAGCATGAAAAATACTGATATTTTTCCGGATTAGACATGAGTGTCAGATATTGACCTTAATTTGCCCCCAGGTCTCATTTTTTTTAATCTCCCTGCGTCCTAAAAGGCTCCTAACAGGTAAGGAAAGTGCTTCTTGTGATTAACTCCTGCGTTGCTTCCCCATTAATCACAGTGCGGTTGTGCGGCTCCTAATCTCCTTAACTGATATTATTGTCCTTATCAAGGGGATCTCTAATAAACAATCAGAGCTGCGGGCATCGGACACTACAAAGGCCGCCTGGTTTCGACACACAACCAGCTCGTCACATTTAATTCTGTGGATCAGGCCCGCCCCCGAGGCGCGTATAAAGGCCCAGCCTCAGCATCCGCACCGGGGCGTTTCTGCGCAGCACACCTGGGAATGATGAAGGGACCGCTCGCTCTCCTGCTTCTGCTGGGTTCGGTTCTGGCCGCGCAGCCCTTCTCCGGGATGCATCCCAACGAGCTGCTCCGCGGGATGGGCTCCAGAGACAGGCTGCAGCGGGAGCCGGGCTCCGGCAGCAGGCCGCCCCTCTACATGATGCAGCTCTACCGGACCATGCTGACCGAGGACAGGACCCCGGCCGTCAGCGTGAGCCGGACCGGGCCGGAGGAGAACCCGGCTCTGCACGACTCCGACTCCGTCACCAGCCTCGTTGCTAAGAGTGCGTATGAAAAAAAAAAATTCTTTTTTTGAATGGAGTTTGGTGTGATGTATTTTTGATTTCATGAGGGGGCATCAAATATTTGAATTATCATGCGTTTTTTTTCTCATTAATTTAAGAAAGTGAACGTTTAATATATGATAGATATACAACACTTTAACATGTATATTTTTAATATACAGGTTTAAGTCTTTGAATTATATATATATTATATTGATGACATGCTACTTTTCAGAGATCCAGATCATATTTACATATTGAGGAATGTTTGTCCTTTAGCAACAAGCTGTGATTTATTTTACTAATTTTATCAATACACACCAAAATGAAAAATACATCTTTTTCCTGCTGTTCATCCATCTACATAGTTTCATATGTGATGTATGAATATGCGAGTCTGTGTATGGAGGAACTATTTTCTTTCACCACGCAGAACAAAGCGTGCATGTACTCATGGCAAAGCTTTGGTAGACATAAAAAATGGTTCCTTAAGCAAACTGCTAACAACAAACAAATTATTTTTGGGGGTTGAACTGACCCTTTAATCATTTGTCTAATCAAACTGATGAATGTGTTTGAGCGCAACTCTCTGCTGGGGATAAAAGCTTCTCCAGTAAATCCTGACCTGTTTCCTTTTTCTTCTCTTCCAGGCTGCCAGCAGATTGGCAGGAGGTGGTCAGTCACATTCGACATGTCCTCCATGTCTGCAGGCGAAGACATCCACCTGGCTGAGCTTCGAATCCGCCTGCCCGCCTTCACAGAGTCCCCCAGAGCCTCGGTGGACGTCTACCACTCCCACAAGGACCAGCACTCAGAGAGCAGGCTGTTCCTGGGCCGCCTGACAGCCCATCCCAGTGCGATGGTGTCCACTTCCTCCTGGAAGGTGCTCAACATGACTGAGATGCTGCGCCACTGGCTGCAGCGGGAGAACCCCACACAGAAGGTGGAGGAGGAGGTGAAGGAGGAGGAGGAGCAGAAGGAAGTGCGCCACTCGACAGCTGACCGGGCCATGATGGTGGTGTTCTCACGACAGAACCCGGGCGGCCAGCGCGGGCCAACGCTCATCCAAACAGCAGAGCACTCCAAGTACGTCAGCCTGGACAGGGAGCAGGTGGCCGAGTCCAGGTCCCGGACAAGAAGCCGCAGGTTCAGGAGGCACCAGCGGCAGAGGCAGAGGGTGGCTGGAGCTGCTCCCGCCAGCACGTCCTCCCGGGAGGAGAAGAAAGGTCCCCTCTGCAGGAAGGTGGACATGTGGGTGGACTTCAAGAAGCTAGGCTGGAGCAAGTGGATCGTCTATCCCAAGCGGTACAACGCATATCGCTGCGAAGGGAACTGTCCCACACCAGTGGACGAGACGTTCACCCCGACGAACCACGCGTACATGCAGGTTAGATTTAAGTTTACCACCACGACAAACACCTTTGCTTTTATCTGTTGCAACAGGATGATAACAAGTTCTTACAGATGTGCTCTAACATCACTGTTTTCTTTTTGTCCACAGAGCCTCGTGAAGCTTCACCACCCAGACAAGGTACCGTGTGTGTCATGTGTGCCCACCCGCCTGGTTCCACTGTCCATGCTGTACTACGAGAACGGCAAATTGGTCATGAGGCACCATGAGAACATGGTGGTGGAGGAGTGCGGCTGCCACTGAGAAGCTCGCTGGTTGCAGGCCAGATTGGACTGGAGCCTCAGAGGGGTCTAAAGCTACACAAAGCGGGTGGAGTTCCACAGGCACTTGACAGGTGCATCCAGTTTGACACGGAGACGGAAGCTGCTGCCATGCACAACATGAAAGAACGGACCACCTGGATATCCTGGACACAACTCTCCAAATTATGGATTTAAAACAATGAAGTTATAAAATTCTTTCTACTTTTTGTAGAAGATTGGATGACCTAAACTGTGCTTTGGATTGCAAGCTGCAATTCAATTTTTAGGGCAGATTTAGACTAAAGCACAATGTGGTCAATGACTGAAGCACTGAAAGTTTCCCACAAACAGGTTTAAGAATTGTTTTCTGCTTGATGACAAAATGTTAATTTCAGAATGGTGTAAGCGCTTTAACTTTAATGAGATGTTTGGGTCACATTGATCTGTTTGTAAACACTATGTGCAATAATACATTAAATTATTTCTTATTTTGAATGGAGCGTTTGATGCTTTTTATTGCAAAGCTTTGAGCTGCTCGTTTCTCTTCACCTTTTAAAGGTACATGTAATATTTGCGAAGAGGGAGGTAGAAAAGGCTAAACAGAAGATTGAGCTGGTAAGGATGTGCAGCAGGTTATGGTGATCAAGGACAGGGATGGAAATGCACCAAGGGAGAGTGTGCTGAGAAGATGGAGGGGAACCATCAGAAACAACAGCCTGATCCCTGTTAGCTAGGAAGGATGTAATCCAGCCGCAACATGTTGAGTGTGGAAGTCATTGCTAGTCATTGCAGATTTATTAGGTTTTCCCCAAAACATGCTTTTACGTGCTACACCCAATTAAATCCACTAATTTGTTTAATAATGAACAGTTTAAAGTTGTGTTCAAACTCACCACGAGTCACAACAGATAAATATTAATGATTTAATTGTTGATAAGTAAACTTTGACTTGCAAATCAAATATGTCACAATTGTACAATATGGTTGTCAAAAAAAACAGGCTCAATCTATGCATTGATTAGTGTTTAAGTACAATATTTAAAACATGTTAAGTATCATAAAAAAATGCAACTCTGAAGAAGATCATAGAGTTTAGTAAAAGTGTAAGTTTCAATTTGAGCTTTTTTTTTTTTACACATCACAGCAATAAACAAAGCAGCAATGTTCTCTTTGACCTTCGTGTACCTGTCTTCAGATGTCGATTTCAAACTGGGCATCGTCTAAAAACAAGAGAAGACACGTTGAGAGTCACAGAAACACACCAAGGACTGCAGCTCGCCCCTCCCTCCTTCACGTTTGAAGCAAACGGAAGTGTTTACCTGGGTTCTCCACCACATGGAGGTTTTTGTCGCCATTGTTGCCGGGTGACTGCTCGGGCTGGTGTCTGCTGCTGGAAGAGTCCAGCGGCCGGGTGACTCCTGGGATGTCAGGCAAGCTGGGAGGCGTGCGGGTCAGAGGAGACGTCCGACACTGCAACAGGAACTTCCTGTCATAGATGATTCTGGTACCTGCGGGTGACAATGCTGCTGTCATACCAAACAAATCAGAAACAGTACAGCAACATTTGGGGCAGCTGGGTTCTCGTTCACAAAGGTCAAGGACGAAAGGTCAAAAAGAATGTTTTTTTTGGCCATAACTCCAGAGAGAATTGACTTAGACAAGTCCATCTGGGGTCATTTTGAGGCTGACATCACTGGCTGCCGATGATTAAAGTTCAAGGTTAAAGGTCAAGGCCACTGGCAGGTCAAAAAAAACATATTCTTTGACAATTCCTCCTGAATTGACATACAGAGGTCCAACTGGTGTTATTCAGCACTGGCAACATATTATTAACGTTTGGACTTTCTAGTTCAAAGGTCAAGGTCACTGAAAGGTCATCTTTGTTGAATGAGATGTGCACCCCCTTATTTGTCTTATAGGTTAATAAAAACAATCTTGCATTTGACAGACTTTCAAGCCTTTTACTATTTTAATGATCATAATTGTGGCCTACGGCTCAAAAGATGTTAAGATATTTCGCTGTAAAGTATAAGCTATAACCATCAATTGAAAATAAAAGCCTGAAATATTTTAGTTAGAGTGACATTAATACAGAATATATGACATTTCAACTTAATTATGAAAAAAATGAAATTACCACAATATTCTACTTTTCTGAGATACATTAGTAGGCTGAAAACCAAATGAAAATAAAAAGAATCTGCTAACTTTGACATTTACCACTTAATCGTAACACTGAAGCGTTAAAATTGTAGTAAAATGAAATTCAGCAGCTAAATAACAGATTTGTCACATGTCATGTGACCGCTAGTAGTCGGATAACAACCATGCAAACAAATAAAAAAGTAAAAAAAATAAAACTAGCGCGAGTCCGTTAGCTTCTTTGCAAAGAGTAAGAAACGTTTCATTTACATCATTACAGACATTGTGCCGTTATGCTGGACAACAACGTAGTTTACCCTAGAGGGACATTTATTTTCTGTTTAGTCACCAAGTTTACTTTTCCCGAACAAACGTAACGTTGGCGCCTGAGCAGCGTCACATAAACGATCAACAAAACCACGCCGAGAGCTACGACGCTGGTCATGTTAGCTTAGCTCATTTATGGGTTAGAATTCACTCAGGGTTCATCGATCCCAATGATTCCTCCTTTCGCAAACAAGTCACGATTAAAGCTTGCAAACAGCGGATAAAGCAGTTTCATGCTGGTATGCTTTGCATTGGCAGGTAAAAACATAGAACATGTTGTTCCCTTTATGCATTTTCCTCTTCTTATTCACAAACAGTACTTCATCTGGTCCCTAGACAAACTGCTACTGACCCCTTGTGGCATAGCATGGAATTACATCAAATCGTCACAAATACTGTCTGCCTTTCTCGAGTATGTGAGGAAAAGCTTTGAGTCGAGCTGCCGCTAACTTCAGCTCAGCTTGTTTCTAGGTTAGGATTCATTCATCGTCATCAATTACAGTGATTTTTCCTCTCCAAAACAATCACTTAATTAAAAAACCCATAAAAATACTTAATAAATCACTTTCGTGATTTAAAAAACTGTTCTGATCTGATCTTTTTAGGTTCTCCCCAGTGAAAAAAAACTTATAGCAAAAGTTTGGTTGGTTTGGACACATTTTAATGTGAAAATGTTGCACATTTTTTAGTCTAAATAATGATAAAAATCAAAAGTTAGCAAAATACAATTTAGCATCTTACACTGATTTTAAGCACTTGTTTAAAAGGTTTTTAAAAAAAATGTGACACATTCAGCAGCTTCCTTCACACATCCGTTGACCAGTGCCCTAATTTTTTGGTCACTGACATTGATAACCGTGACCGGCCTACTTTGGTTTTATCTGCCCCAGTGTGGGAACAGAACACCGTATCAATCTTAACGGGCAGGTGGACCGTGTGTCACCTTTCTCACAACTACAGCGAGAAACATTTCAGCATCTTCTGCTTCACTTTCATTAACACAATGCGTCACCGCATGTTCCTCAAGATCTCAAATGTGCAGCTGTTTGATTAAAACACCAACTGAACGACTCTCAGTACTGGATTGTGTTATTGGCTCTGGATTCTTAATTATATGTTAAAAATTATGCTGCATTTTTTTATAAAAAAGGTCATAATTAAAGCTACGGTAGTTTTTGCTCATTTGGATAAAAACACATTAATATAATGAGTGCGACCATCTAGTAAACATGTTGCAGCAGCTCAACAACTGCCTGCTGTAATAAAAAGACTATTAATAGGATATGACTGAGTGCGGGACTATATTTGGCAATACCGTCGCTGAATGTGGGAGTAATCAACAGCTACAGACATCTGCTATTTAAGTTTTAATAAAAGTTCATTTATGTGAACCTAATCAAACACATTACTAATCTTTAATCATCTTCAGGAGCCTTCAGACACACATGGGATTATACTGAAATTAAAAATATTTCTCATGTCTTTACACTGACTTCTTCATCAGCATAAATAAGTAAATTCATCTGCATGAAACCACTGTGGAGTTAAGTAATATGTAATTAAGTATGACTTTTCCCAGTTGTCTGTTATTTATATTTCCATCTCATTACATTTGTGAGGCGAATATCATACTTTTACTCTGCCACATTTATCTGGTGACCTCAGTTCGTTTTCAGATTTTACATTTCTAATAAAAAAAATCTCGTCAACATATTAAATCATGATGTAATATTTGAATAAAGCTTTATTCATCCTGGGGAATGCGTGAATACGGTTATCCAGTAATATAAAACACATTATTCTGAACTTGAAACACATTCATTCCGCATGATGAATATGTTTACTTGTGCAAGTATTTTTTTTTTTTTTAAATCCTACAGCTTTTGAAGTTTTACTTTAAGAGCTGTTCCAGATATTCCACTAATCCTTCAAAGAAAAAAAGGAGGCAGTGACACGCTTCAGACTGTCGGTCTGACAGGGAAATCAGGAAAATGGTGACTATAGAAGAGAGGAAAGGGCTGTTTCAGGATCAGGGTCTCTGGTCTTTGGCCTGCGGGAAGCACCGACAGTGTCAACCATTTACAGAAAACCTACAGTCCGACTCTCTCAAAAAGGTCTCCTTCACCATGGACTGCTTTTATACCACATTAAATAACCTTTTAGGAGAAATGACATCAAATATAAACATGTTTTAACCCACATTGTGTCTCTGGAATGACTCAAAAGCAAGAAAACTTGGGTGTAATTTCAAATTTAAAACTTATGCCTTTAAATGTCTCATAAGTCTCTTTCATCATATTCACAGATCTTCGTTATGTCTGCTAATTTATAATTACTGATTAAAGTTTGTTTTTTTCTTTATTTCAGTGCCTGTTACCTCCTGGCGTGGTGCTGAACACAGTCCCCCCGGGAGTCGTGGAGTACTCCTGGGGCATGTGAGCCGAGTCGTGGACGGCGACCCGTCGGACGGCCGGGATGTCCCGGCTCCTGGTGGTCTGACCTCCGGCTGACATCGTTCTCTCTCCGGGTCGGGGGGCTTCAGGTGCGGCGGACGGAGCGGAGCAGGGCGAGAGTCGGTCTGAGCCACGGATGAGCTTCTCCTCGCCTCCACGTGGCCAGAGAACAACCCAAACAAGCCAAATACTTCCTCCAAAAAAACCACGTCGAGCAGAGAGCTGTGATTGGCTGGAAACGGGGGGCGTCACAGCACATGGGTGTTGTAGTTTTTCCTAAACCAGCCCGCACATATGGTGTGTCACTGACTTCACTTACATATATTTACCTGCTGTGAGTGCAGGAAAAAAAAAGAATAATTCTGTGGTAGACAGTTTTTGTCATACTGAAAAAATAGGAGACCGGTACCTGCCTGACTGCATTGTGCCAAGTGTAAAGGTTTTTTGGGGGGGGGGGTGGGGGGGTTATGGTGTGGGGATGGGCTTGACCCCTTAGTTTCAGTGAAAAGAACTTTTAATGCTTCAGCGTAGCAAGACATTTTGGACAATTTCATGCTCCCAACGTTGTGGGAACAGCTTGGGGATGGCTGGTGTACAAAGCAAGGTCCATAAAGACCACCGAGTCCTGACCTTGACCTGACAGGACACCTTTGGAACGAATTAGAGCGGCGACTGTGAGCCAGGCGTTCTAGGGCCTGACTTCACAGATGCCCTTCTGAAAGAATGGTCAAAAATTCCCATAAACACACTCCTAAACTTTGTGGAAGAACTTCCGGGAAGAGTTGAAGCTGTTATAGCCGCAAAGGGTGGGCAAACTCCATATTAACCCCTATGGATTAAGAATGGGATGTCATTAAAGTTCATGGGCGTGAAAAGGCAGAATC
>KV751375.1:2776664-2803242 GCA_001698575.1 Mola mola | reverse complement strand
AAGAAACTAAGTATCTCGAATTTGGTGCAAAATGAAGGAGATGAGAAAAACTTTGTTCATTGTTCATTGCCGAGCCCAGAGGCACAAGGCCAGGCCGGCAAATGTTTGGGTCCCAAAGCTGACAAATACTGTGGGTTCAATCCCCTAAAATAACTATTCAGTTTTAGGATTAAAAACATTATTTTGTATTATGTTTTTATTGTTTTTTTCTATTATCATGTGAAGTTATTTGCAACATTTTATTGCTCTTTATACAATAATAGCATCCTCCTGATGTGAACTCTTGTGGCTTTTTTTCATTTTGCAATGTTTTGGCTTGAAGTTATTCCAATTTAAGATTTATCATTCTGTTGTTTATTGTTCTTCACATTTACATTTTGAAATACTACTAACATGAACTTTGGAAAATAAAAAAATAAAAAAAATGAAATTCCGTTTATTTCGTTTCGATCATTTCTAATTGGTGATTGAATTGATTGGTGATGTAGAATCGCCACATCACCACCACGTGCCCAATGTGCCTCCCGCAATGACGGGCTGTCACCATGACAACTACGAACGGCGTCAGAGACGGGAGAGGAACCGAACCGGGCCGCCGGCGGCCGCGCGTCAGTCCGACGTGTCGCTCCCGCGGAATCAAGATGGCGCCGGTGACGAGGTTTAAAGGGGGACTAACTGCTCTCTGACTGCCTACCAGGCCACGTCTGAACAGCGGAAACTCTCTGTCAACGACCCGTTACGCGTTTGGCGGAACCGTTTCGCGAGGAAACAGTTTGAGGCAGCGCGTCGGTCACGCACGCGCGCGCGCGCTCACGGCGGAGCTATCTTTAGCTCGGACGCGGCTCACCGTGCGCAGTGTGAACACAGACCGCGCCTCGGTGGGAGCTGCTTGGTTTATCGCTCCGCCTGTTCGCCGCTCCGCTCGAGGTCCCGAGCTGAAAATAGAAATAAGAAAACAACAACAAATAAACAGAGAGATACAGAGGGATGGGGGAATGACGGCAACATCCATCTGCGTTTCTCCGACCCCGAGAATACCCCGAAGATGCTGCTGCTCTTGAGGCCCCGGAACGGACGCGAGTGGCGTCCACAGCTGCTGCTGCTCCTCGGCGCGGCGCTGCTCGGCTCGGCCCCCGTCAGCGGCTTCTTTCCAGGTAAACCAACCCAACCAAACCCGTCCCACACGGACTAAACACACACCAATTTCTTCTGTACAGGTGAGCGGCTTTAACGTGGTAAACAGCACCGCGACGGGGGCGTTAATCTGGCTTTAATCTGGATTCGGTGACGTTTTGTTTGCTTTTGTTGTTGTTTATGGCCTCAGTTATGGCATTTCGGACAGGTTAAACGAGTAAGTGTACAAAGAAAAGTCTGGTTGAAAAATTATTAAACTATCCCTTCCATGTTGGGCTGCAGGAACCGAATCAATTAATCATCGATTATTAAAGTAGAATAGTATCAGATTAAAGGAAGTCAAATTCCTGGATTACACCTTCTGAAATGTGAACATCGTCCTGTTTCTTACTGCCTCTACAACAGTAAACTTTTGTGTCACCTTGCGTCACATTTTTATGTCATTGTATAGGTGATTAATCGAGTAGTCATCAGTTAATAAAATTATCAACAAAGGTTTTTCTATTTGATTGAAGAAAGTCAAAATTCCCTGATTCCAGTTTCTAAAATATCAATATATCCTGGTTTCATTACTCCTTCGTGACAGCAAACTCCAAGTTGTCAACATCTTTTTTTGTCATTTTATAGATCAAACACATAATTGATTCATCAATTAGTAATTGGTTATTACAGTAATCAACAACTATTTTGCTATTTGATTAAAGAAAGTCAGAATTTCCTGATCCCAGATATTTACATCTGAATGTTTTCTTAATTCTTTGCTCCTTTATGGCAACACATTTTGTGTCACTTAATAGACCAAACAACTAACTGATTGATCAATTCTTGGTCACTTATTAAAGTAATCAACAACTTCTTTGTGATTCAACTAAAGAAAGTTAAAGTTCCTTGATTGGAACTTCTTGAATGTGAATAGTTTTTGCTTTCTTTACTCCTTTATGAATGCAAAACTTTCAGTTCTGGACATGTTTTTGTGATTTTATAGATCAAACAGGTAACTGATTAATCATTTAATTGTTAGTTATTAAATCAATCAACATCTGTTTTGCGAGTCCATTAAAGACGGTCAAATTTCTCTGCTTCCAGCTTCTTTAATGTGAATCTTTTCTGGTTTCTTTACTCTCTCTATGAGAGAAAAACCTTTGGTTTTCTGACATTTTAAAAATCATACAACTAATGGATTAATCAAGCAAACGATGAAAATGATCATTAGTTGGAAACCTAAAAGCTAAAAAAAGGTCACATTAATTCATTCGTATCACATGAGGAAATAACCATCAGACGATTCTCATTTGGTAATAAAAGCCTGAACTTTTGATGTGAGTAGTAACTGTGTTGTGGGTGTGAGCGCTGTTGACGTGGGCAGCAGAGATAATCTGCTTCTCGGCCTTTAAAACAGAAGCCGTGCGGGACAGCTGGCAGCTGGAGTCTCACACGTAATCTTTAGCCTTTATCTCTGTCACACTCACAGGACGGAACATTTGCATCCACACACAGTTACACAGTTTGCATGATCATAAATGGGCACGTTGTACGTTTATGGGATATTAGTGGCTCTACGATGTGGATCGCGTTCAGATTACCTGTGCGTGAGCCGACAAATAGACTGAAAAAGTGGGAAATCACTGTTCATATCATTGTTTAATGTGACATGGGGACATTTTCCAGACACAATTCTGACAAAAGGGGACATTTTCTAACCATAACCAAGAGATTTTTGCTCCTAAATCCAAGCACAAGGGTAAAGAAAGTAGGAATGCAAATGCCGAAAGATGATGTGACACATTTTCGATTCATGTCTTCCTTACAAAATTAAGTGAGAAGCCGGTTATTGAATGTAGAGACGTGTTGCGCTACCTCATTATTAAGGGATAATATATCTGGTGTCGTCAGCAGTCGCAGGATTTCTGCAGGTGTGATCTATGACACCCATTTAGCTGGAACGCAGCGTTGTTCATAACAATATGTGACAGCCTGTGGGCTTTTGTTTCCGCATGTCTCGTGGAACACAGCAGGAAATGGAAAGATAAGATGCTCTGTCGCTCTCTCAGAAATAAAAGGTGACATCACAACGCAACAAGCCACCTACCTACCCGAGAGTTTTATCACAGTTACATCTCTTCCTTTATCAAAGCTCATTAAAGCCTGGAAGAAACCTGTGACTGCAGCGTGACGTACAAACACGGCCACATCAGCATGAGTAAATATGCGAGACGGCTCTTACAGAACATTGGGCTCTTTGGCTGGAAGTAATGAAAAAACATCCATAAATCTTGTTTATGACAAAACAAAATGTCAAGATAATGAATTTCTCGTTTTATTAGATGTATAATTTGCATAGAGAACATCTGCCTGCTCTGATTGAGGCAGATCAGTGTGCTGCCGACACGTCTGAAGGCCAACTTTGTCATTCATCGAACTGCTGCCATTATTATACAGAGAGGTGCTCCTTCTGGCCTTTTCCCCGCCTGGATTAAAGCTGTAACGATCTGTATCGTTAGTGTCACACTCCGGTAGCTCTCTCTCTCACTCTCTCTCTCTCTCTCTCTCGCTCTCTCTCTCTCTCTCTCTCTCTCTCTCTCTCTCTCACACACACACACACTTTTTTATTTTTATTTCTGCCCTGCAGCAAAGTCATCTGCTTTAAGGCCGAGATCGACTCATGATAAGTCAGAGGGTTGAGACAAGTTGTATTCAGCCAGAGGACATAAACACCTCTGAGATTCCTCCTCTGATCCAGTTCTTTCTTTCTTTCCGTTTCCGCTGGACACGGTGTCCCTAATGGTAACCCTAACCCAACGATAAGACGACCCAGTCGGATTCAAAGGCTCCGTGCTTAGGTTGAAAAATTCTGGACTTCTCCTTTAATGTATCAGGTGATGTTTTGTCTTTGCGTTCCAGAGTGAATCTGACCTCTGAGTCGATGAGATGAGTTAGAATTGTGGTTCTTTGCTTTCATGGAAAAACACCCAAAGTTTGATGTATGTGAGCGGTGCTTCCAGGAAGTTGACATTCAGAGCTCACTAGTACTTTCAAATGGAGGTCTTCTGGAGCCGTTGTGGCATTTGTGGGGCTCTGACACGAGCAGCGTTCCTCACTGATACAAAGAGAAAATCACATCCCAGTTAACTGGTGGTCACCATCACGCTGAAATTAGGCTCCGCCCAGGAAAGACGCATCGATCCGACGCCATTGTGGTCTCTGTAGTTTCATCTCACTCGGTCAGCCGAGGCCCTGCTGCGGCCACTTCTTCTTCTTCTTCTCTGTTGTGGTTCTCCGCCCACTGTGGGTTACCAGAGCTCTCTGGGAAATGAAAGGCGACATTAATCAATTTACAGAGCGCTTGCAGATGTGAGAGTGAGCCAGAGTCGGCACAGTCGTCAATCACAGCATTCGCTGTTAGTGCTCGCTCTAAAGGAACAGTTCAGCCACTAAATGAAAATTCAGGGCAGCGGCAGTAAGATTTCAGCTTCACACATGGTTTATATAACAACTTTTCACATCAGTTTGGGATCTTGGGACTTCCAGTGAATCGGAGTATTTGGTTGTTTTTCTACTTTATAAAGGACAACTCTGATGAAAATCCCATTTTTGACCTTGTTAACGTGTCTGTGGCATTTGACACATCATGAGTAAAATAAGCATCAGCATCACGGCGGATGCTTTTTGCCTTCGTTATAACCTCAAAAATAAAACAACTTCCTGCGAGGGGAAAAAGTGGTGAGGGGAAATGGGGCGGGGCTAAAGTAGCTCATTCATAGAGCCCCACAAACTACATGAAGTAAAGGTGTAGAATTATATCAAAGACATTTTAAGGCCATGAATTGATCTTTTCATGAACAATAACTCAAAATACTCAATTTTATGGAGTGATTTTTTTGTGTTATGGAACTGATGGCGTGTAAGACCTGAAAAAAATGGCCTATTTAATTATAACTCCAGGGAACCACGTTCGCATTGTGTTTGTGCGTAACCGCATCCGTTCCAAGAACGAGTCTGGATTACCTCATTTAATCAGACGCATCGAAAATATCTGAATGCTTATCAGGGCTGACACTTAAGTGCTCATACTAAGATCTGTGTGTGTTTCTGATACCACAGCATCTGCTCATATGTTAACCTCACCTAATGATCACATAATGTTAGCTGGAGCAGTCCAGCGGCTCACAGTGGTAAACCCGGTTATGTAAGTCCTGTAGAACTGGGTCAGCTCTTAATATAATTGAATATTTGCACAGCAGACAGTTCAACAAAGAAGATGACCATGAAAAAGGATATTATAAAAGACTGAATCAGGGAGTTCTTTAGCCACCTACATTTGCTATTGTCTAAAGCCTTTTAACCTGTGTTGTGTTTGCTGCAGTCTGCGCCGCTCTGCGCTACAATCTCCTGATAATTGCAGCGTAATTATCCCCGTCTGTCAACTCGCCATTGTCTGACATGACAGAAAAGGCGAATGGTCGAAGATGAGGCACGACTGCTCCCTCAGGAGCGAAGAAAACAAAGACCGGTTCCGCCGCGCTCTTACACAAACTTACATTCCATCAAGCGGGAAACTCGATATGAGTTTTTCAATGCTCTTCCGTTTCACCTGTCTGTCTGCTTATGCAAGCGGCCGTGTATTTCCTGCCCGAGCCTTCTGAAACCTGTGTGCTTTAACATGTGTGTCACACAGGTGCTAAGTCGTGCCCCTTTTTCCAGCCATCCTGGTGGAAAACCTCACACGTCTCTGCATGAGATTATGGTTCACATAATGGAACTGATTAGCCAGACGGTTTCGATGCGTTAGTCATCAGATTTAGGCTCAGGGCACTCCGACACTGTTTACTGAGAATGGAGAGATGATGTGGCCAATTTCCCGCTCATCATTAAGGGCTGACTGAGTCCTTTCGTCTTTGTGAACATACTGTAAATGTGTAGTTGATTCTGAAACCTTTGCCTTTGTGCCTAAAAATGAACAGAAGTGGTTTCAGTGTCTCAAAGCACAAGAAGAAGAACCTCATCCCTCGTTACATTAATGTTTTTTGTTAGGATAATAATAGTAGAATAATAATAATAATAATAATAGTAGAATAATAATAGAATAATATTCTCTCTGAATAATATATCTAATAATATATCTCTCTTTTCTTCCCTCAGCTCCAACAGTGTGTCAGACACGCTTAGTATCTCATTAAATCTGTGAAAATCTGTTAGTTTCACCCTTTTAATGTTACTGGCTTCAGTTATACACGCGTGGGTGTTATTGAGCTCATAACAGATTATAGTGGAGTGGATGTTGTGTTTACCGCCAAAGGTGTCAAATTCATTTTCATCCTGGGTCACAGCAGCATTACGGTCGCTCTCAAAGGGACGGTTGTATCCCTGACCTGTAATTAGCTCCAGTTAGCTTTGGTTATTAGACTAGCCAGCTTGAATTAGCTCTCATTTAGCACCCCATTCAGATACCTCCAGTAGCCTCAGTCAGCTACCATTAGCGTCAGTCAGCTGCCATCAGCTTCAGTTAGCTTTTTTGCTTAATTTAGCTACTGTTATCTTGAGTTAGCTACCTTGAAATAGCTGCTGTTAGCTTGAGTTTCCTGCCTCATCAGTTAGCTCCCACTTTCTTGATATCGCTGCTGCTATCGTCAATTAGCCTTATTAGCTATTGTTATCTTGAATCAGCTTTCAATATCTCTAGTTAGCTGTCGTTAGCTTGAATTTGCTGCTTTTAGCTTGAGTTAGCTATATTTATGTTGAGTTACCTGCCATTAGATTGAGTTAGTGCACACTATTAGCTTATGTTATCTCCCAGTACACGCAAATATTCTGCTGTTAGAGTCATTCTACTACCAGTTACAAGCTATTAGCTTGATTTAGCCGCTGTTAGCTTGAGATTGCTCCCACGGCTCCATTACGCTGGCATTAGCATTTTATTTGTGATTGTGCTGATTTGATTTTATTTGACGAGCGCATCATTTCTGATCATTCAGCAGAAGTGGTGTAAATTTCATGTCTGTGCAACAATCGGTGCGGGTGAGCGGCAAAATCTTGGAAGAAGTTGGAGTAAGTCTGACGGATTGTAATACGTGTAGCCACAGATAATAATCATAGCTAGCAGATATTTAAGTGTACAATAATTGTGCCGTTTATTTTAAAAAAAAAAGAGTTTGGTAACAAAAAATTCTCACATTTCGCCTAATTTGCTTCCATTTGACAAAAAAAAAAAAAAAATCTATTTGTTGCTATGTTTTATTATAGATAACAAAGAACTTAAACATTAAATATTAAATCTATATGTAATAGTTAAATCCAAACATCAAAAGTTAAATCTGAACCTCGAAAGTTGAATCAAAATCTCAAAAGCTGAATCTGAAAATTTTATATAAATCTTAAATGCAAATGTTGAATTTAAAAGTCTCACGGAATGTAACATTTAGAAAATATGCAAATAGCCCAATGCAACAGTCTGGGATTTATGGTTACCACTATAAATCAATACAAAAATGATATTTACCTACAGAATACAACATGTTTTTAAAAATGCATCCGTAAAATAGATACCAGTAACATTGTTGAGTGCATTCTGAAACATGAAAAGCAACAGAATGTTGTGCTGAGCAGCACACACTCCCTTACTGCCCAAACACAGGTGTATCACTCTATCTACTCCATCTTACCAGACACCTGCCTTAAAGTTTCAAGCTTAGTGGCAGAAAAAGTTCCGTCTGTCTCCATGCTGATGCATTGTAAATCCTCATCGAGCGAATGATCCTCATGGCCAAACTCCATCCTGCAGTAATGTTCAAAAATACAGCTATTTAGAGAAACATCCAGCCCCATTAGACCAGGACATATGGACTTATTTAAGGAAATACTCTTCTCCTTTAATACTTCTTTAGATTAAAAGGTCTTTTTGTATCCTTTTAATTTTCCAGTTATGTTTACTCAGAATGTAAAGATGAAGATTTGGTTTTCATAAATACTTGAATAATATCATTATTGTGAACATCTGATATTGTGATAAACCAAATAAACTCAGTGACGGATGTATATTTTTCATCAAACGTCCTGCTTCTGAGTCAGAGCTGATGCCAATAAAACCAGGCTGCCTGGCATGTGTTTGCTTTTGTCATTTGAGAGTGAGGCATGCTGGGTAAACAGGAGCCCAGTTGCACAAAAAGCCTCTACTCACAGGAGCAGACACACACTTTATCCATGTGGAAGTAAACAGTGTGTTTAAAGTGAAGAGCACTGAGTGGAGCTAATGTTTCCACTTGATTTGGAGTGTTTGGCTCACTTCCTGTCTGCTATCAGAGGCTCAGGATGCACACAATGGGAGTGTGCGGCCTACTCATTTCCTACTTCCTGTTTACTTCTCCCTCATGCACATGCTTATACAGGTACAGTTCTTGGTGACATGTGTGTGTAGAACAGCTTTAAATCAGTGTGTGTATGTTATGTGACTGTAAGTAGTAACTAAATATAATTTAAATGCATAATTAAAGTACACAACAGCTGCTGTCTGTGATTCGTTCGGTGTTCAAGGCCGATGTCCTCTTATGGAAAACAGGAGCATGTTTGGGCGAAGAACTCGCGAGGCCGTGAAAGCGGACGTGTGTCTCTGCCTCATCACCTCCAAACAACTGACACGCGCTCCTGGAGTTTTCTAACTGAAACAGGATCAGTGTTGTTTCAGAATGTTTCCATTCAGGGGTAAGATGGCGGCGAAGCACGGACACTGAACATGGCAGAGGTTTGAACAGGAGCGTGTTTGTATGTGAATGCCTTAGTTTGCCTCCCTGCTGCTGAGCACGCAGCCTGAAAACAGCAGCAGCCGCTTCCAAGGACTTCTCACGCCTTCTCACAGCCAATTAATCTTACTGATTAATCTGCTAATTATTGTGAACGGTTAATTGATTAGGCCGCTAAATGTCCAAATATGGATATTCAAATCGCTTCGAACAACCCTCAGCTCATAGATCAACGTTTAATGGTCGCAGCTCCAGCCAATATGAGCTGAAAGCTTCTGGGGTTTTTTTCTGTCTCTGTTTTTCTTCCTCCATCCCTAATTAGCGAGGACTTTGTGTGGGAGGGGCCACCTCCTCCTGTGATGCTGGGAAATGGAATTGAGCAGTTTTGTCACGATTATCAGCCGTGTGTAGAAAAAGTGGACCCATGTAAGCATGAATTTGGTAAAAGAATAATAATTGGTGCTCCAACTGTATATTATTACTTCAGTGAGCTGCAGTCAATCCTGTGACTGAATTGTCATTTTTGGTGTGTTTGACTTCAGCTCTTCTCGGATTTTCACACACATGTGAGGAGAATAATTACCTACATTCATGTGACACCTATAGTTTCAGCCACATTAACGTCCACAGTGATGAATAATGAAGTGTCTTCCACAAGTGCAGAGATTCCAGGTCTGTTTTCATAAGGAGGCGCAGAAGTTCAGATCACATTGTTGTTTTATCACAGACGTTTTTCCTTGTTTGGTGCCAGTGATTCACACAGTAGGAGGAGTTGAAAATGGACCTTTTTTGTGCATGATGATAATGTTGCTTTAAGATAAATGATTTGATGCTCCTCGCCTGTACCATAGTTTGTCACAAGTACCAATACTTAATCAATAATGTGTGTCATTTTTAACCTGAGCATTTGGGGCAATGTTGAAGACCACGCCAAGAAAATGTATTCAGTTGAAGCCAATAGGAAGCCACAGAAATAAAAAGGGTGATTGGTTCTATGTGGACAATAACCTCCGTGGTGGGGGGTAATAAATATTCATGAATTGCAGTAAAAAATTTTCTGCACATTAAAATAATTGTCTTTATTTTGAATTTACCTTCTTGGGCAACTTCCAACTAGATATCTGGAATGTTGTTTAAAACATTGGACAAACAGAAACGTAAGAATAAAAGCTGTCTGCAGTTATGTTGTGTTCAAGGACGAAAAAAAAAAATCACAGCTTGGAGCTCCTGTTAACAAAAAGCGGTAAAGAAAAACGTGGACTCAATCACATCTGAATGTGAATAAATCACCGTTTTATGAAGTCTTGCACACGTGCGCAGGATGGAAATCTGCTCCACTCGCTGGGCTTAATGGCGCAGACCGTGGACCGCCAGGATGGAACAGTCTGTCTCTGGTCATGATTCTTTTCGTTCTCTGAGGTCATGAGTTTAAAACGAATCACAATGCGACGCGATCAGACGCAGGTTTGATAGCAAGGAAGAACAGAAGCCATGGCAATCGAGGGAGGAAGAGAGGAGAAAATAATGACGAGAGTGATCTAATCGGCACGAAACGCTCGCAGGGCCGCGAGCTGACGAGGCGGGAAGAGACAGAGCGTCTCTTTGAGGCACAGTTAACCATTGATTGTACAGTAAGGATGGGAGAGCTTGTCATTATCTGGACCTGCTCCTTCCTACTCTCAGTGGCTGGCTGCAGTATAGATCATAAACCCGTCCTCCTCTATTACTCCGTCCGCACTGGCCAAACATCCCACAAATACCCGCTAACATCTGGCTTTTCAGCGCATAGCAGCTCAGCTGAGATATAAACGTCAGTGTCGTACATGCTAATTTCTCATGCATTCAGGAATTGGACAGGTGAATTGGCACGTAAATAGGGAGGAATACATTCCACCTGTCTCCATTCAAGAATAGCTCCAAACTCACTCAGCTGGTTTTGGGTTTGAAAAATAGACTTAGGTAAGAGATACAAACCAGGAACTACCATAGCATCGTCACTAGCCTTCGCGTTGCCTTCCTGTGCTTCCTGGTGCCGCGCTGCTGTTTACAGAAACTCTGCCTAGTTCGTTGGCAACATTGAGCACAATTATAGGTTGAAACGGGTCTACAAGCAGTTAGGAAAACCTTGTGTGCTAAATTTGGTTTAAAAGTGCTCTAAGTGAGCAGATGGGACATGGAGCAAGGTGCAGGTATATTACGTTAAGATTCCTGTCATAGTTAACATGTGTCCTGACAGTTCAGGGTGACAGAGAAACCGGACAACGCAGCTGACATCAGATCTTTTTTTTGCAAACCCAAAACACCTCTGTGTGTATTAATACCCCTGTAATATAACAAATGTTAGTTGCTCATAGTAAATTAATCAAACTTAATACATTTGTACTTTTAAGACGACTAGAGGATGACACAGTGGTGCAGTGGTTAGCACTGTCACCTCACAGCAAGAAGGTCCTGGGTTCGATTCTGGGTCAGGACGTTTCTGTGTGGAGTTTGCATGTTCTCCTTGTGTCTGCGTGGGTTTTCTCCGGGTACTCCGGCTTCCTCCCACATTCCAAAAACATGCAAAACTGGGGGTAGGTTAATTGGTCTCTCTAAATTGCCCGTAGGTGTGAATGTGAGTGTGGATGGTTGTTTGTCTCTATATGTCAGCTCTGCGATGAACTGGGGACTTGTCCAGGGTGTACACCGCCTTCGCCCCAAGATGCTGAGATAGGCTCCAGCCCCCCCCGCGACCCCTAACGGGATAAGCGGTAGAAAATGAATGAATGAAGACAACTAGAGAGGAAAGGTCAGTGGAGAGCAGCAGCATAAAGACACAAGACACGGGTGGACAGAGAGAAATGTTAGCTTTTTAAGTGAAACTGATTGTGTTTTGTGTACCAAGAATGTGAAACAACACTTACATCCTGTCAATAGTCCCGAAGAGCAACTTTTGTTTGTTCTTCCTGTAGGCCGACATGAGAAGCTGCACAGGACTGTGATGTTAAACCTTAAATTCTGATTTTACATCATTTGTTATCTTGTGCACACATGTCATGGACGTGCTGCATCTTTGAATATACGACTCTAAAAATAGATAAAACAGTGGTCTTAAAGTGACTCACCACTGTATATTTTAAGCTAAAATTAATAATCGTGTCTGTTCATTAGACATTGTGATGCACCTAATTGATACATTTGGTGTCATTAGGTGACTCAGCCACACCGGAGGGGAAAACTTAATGGAAACCCCAGAATGTTAACAGCACCACAGTCCATCAGAACAACTGTGACACATCGCTGTTCTCTTAGATCCAGGAACAATTGATATGCACCTCCAGCGTAAAACAGTAACTCTAACAGGGCTAATGGCCGGCGCTCCATTTGCCTTCTTCACAAAAAACTGGTAGTTAAACCTAGTAAAGGCCTTGTAATTATATTTGTCCCTGCCCTCAAACATCCTGAGTCTCCATGTACGGTATATATGTATATATAGATGTGTCAGCCATCTTTATCTCCTGGGTTAAAACCCTTCAGGTGTGTCGTGATGTCCCGTTCAGTCTGTCAGCACTCAGTCCCCGAGGGACACCATGAAGACGAGTGTGTGCACCTGGCTGTGGTGCACTTGTTACGATGTGTGGACTTGTGAAAGTGTGTTTGTTTGCATGGGTGTGTGTGAGTAATGTGCGTGCTCCAGTGTTTGTCTTGCCGTCTGTGGTGTTTGCACACCATGTCGTTAAACGTTTGCCGGTCATACAATGTACCTTCAAAAACTGACGGAAAACACGGTTTAAAGCGACAGAGGCCATCATTTATTTAGTCAGATTTAGTTTATTTAGGTGCTGATTTAAAAAAAACCAAAAAAACACATCATCATGGTGTGAAGGAGAGCAGGAAATGCGTGTGCACGTAAATAATGTGGAAAATAAAGGGCTGCAAGGTGAAAACATGTCCGGTAAGGCAGAGCTGCGCGGCGACAAACATAAAGTCATGAAATGCAGAGCGAACGGTTGAGAAGCGCTCCAATCAAAAATGATGAATAAACATGACGCATTAACATGAAACTGCTGCACTCGGAGAGAGCGTGGTTGCCGTGGAGACGACTTTAAAACCTTTCGCTGAATCATAAATTGAAAATGACGCAGGACAGTTTGATAAGTGTGTCCCATATATTAGCTCTTTTTTCCTTCTTTTATTGAACTTTGTGTACAAAAACAAGGCACGATAGCCACTGTATACAAAACATTTTAAATAAATAATAACAGAAATAAAATGGATAACAGAAATTATGTAAACTGGGGAAATAAATAATCTATAATAGAAGGAAGAAGGAGGGTCTCCGAAACACATTCAGGGTCCGTTAGTTTGTAAAAATGTGTAGATGTCAGCAGAATTCATACAAAAACACATATACACGATGCGTTACACATATACAAATATATATACACGTGTATATATATTTCGTTTTATGTATGTATATTATATTTAAAATCCTCCTCTTACTTAGGTAATCATTAAGAAAAGGAGGAGTGATGACACGTTGTGTTCCACAACTTAAAAAACAATGTTATCAATAAAAAAAAGAATTTCTTAATGATTTATGAAAAATAAAACCCTGTTCAGCGACCCTGACCCGCCCTCAGAAACCCAGCGTTCGCCTTCTCTCCTCCCACCTGCTGTGCAGCTCTGCATGGCTCGTTTTCGGCGCGTCACCTGTGGTCTGCTGTGGTTCGGTGACCCAATTCTTCCCCTGTTCGGTGACCCAATTCTTCCCCCTCTTTGAAACACGGCACTGCATTTCTGTGTCAAACCTGCAGAAAGCAGGTCAGGTGATTAACCAACCTGGTTGCGGTCAACACAGTGACACAGCGGCTGTCGATCGTTCTTTGCTCTGGTGTAATCTGGCTCAGATTTGTCAGACAGGCAGGGAGAGAATTATTCAAACTGTCTGGAAGAGCCGAGACGTACGGAGGTCATGACAGCAGACGCTTAAAGCTGTGCAAACAGCATCCATCCGTTGGTTCACTTAAAGACACAAACAATGAGAGCTTGCGTCGTGTTTCACGTCAGACGGGTGCAGATGAGTGTTTCTGGGCTGGAGACTCCCCGACTGCTCTACCAAAACAACTTTATCTTAGTGAAACTGAATCATATTTTAGGGAGGAAAGTTTTATTTTTTGCTGATGAACAGATAGCTTTGTCTGTTGCTGAAGTAACTGCTAACTAACAAGAACACAGCTGGACGGAGACGAACTGAGGCCAGTTTGACGGCAGAGAATCCAGGACCAAACTGTTTTACGGAGTTTCGTGACGGGCAGATAGTTTGATTTTCTGCAGCTGCCCAGTTAACCACACAGAAGACCATTTCAACCACCTCGGTACTGGATTCCCTACGGTCAAACTGGCCTCTGTCAGATGTCGTCTGTCCTGTTAAGCTCCCAGTTGGGCAGTGTTAGCTAGTCGCGACCATTCAGAACATTGTTGGCTACTTTTATGCCAGAATAACATAAATATGAGGAAACAAACTGGACTCTGCCTTCAGTCGTATGTGGACTTCAAACTGCTTCGTTCAGACTGTTGTGTAACTTTTTAAAAAAATACTTCTGTTCAGTGAATATGTAAACAGTAACGACATCAGTTGGAACAACGGGATTTCAGCTTTTACATAAAAGATATTAATGCCAGTATAATTATTATTCATCAGATTCATTCTTTCCGTTTCTGTCAAGGTGAAGGTCAGCAGTTTTCACCAACCAGCAACATTTTGGACAAAAAAACTGCAGGAAAATGCAATTTTGTCGAAGTAATTTTCAAGCAGAAAATGATTCCTTGAGTCTGCAGGCGTCTTTTTCGCCTCTTCCTTCTTAGCTTATTTTTGAGGCAAGACGTGATGCACTACTGCAAAAGATACGTCACAGCGCCCCCTGTGATGTAACAGTGAAAAGTTAAAACTCCATCAGTGGCTTCAAAAGTGTTAACTGGTTGGTCAAAGTCAGAAATTCTGCATCCCTGTGAAATTAAAAAATGGATACCATGAGAACAACGGGATTTCAGCTTTTACATAAAAGATATTAATGCCAGTATTGTCTAATAATAATAATACTGGCATTAATATCTTTTATGTAAAAGCTGAAATCCCGTTGTTCTCATGGTATCCAGCTTGGTGACTGGCTGCAGTAAAAGTCCCCCTCTATGTCAGCCGATGGGTGATGGGCCAAAACAAAAAACACCTCATGGGAAATGTAAATACTTCTTATCATGCTGTTTGTTATGTGTAAGTGTTCATTTTCCTGATCAGTTTTATATTAATTAGTTGTTTGATGCTAGGAGAAGGGGGCGGGACCTCAGTATTGCCTGATCTGCACAGAGTCTCTCTCCAAATGATGTCATCAACGTAACATGGCAGCGCCCGATCCGGGATAGCTTGGCTTCGTTTTGGCACGGCGGGAGGAGGCGGAAACAAGTCAGACATGTTTATATCGGTGATGTCAGCAGTGTGATCCTCTCTCTCTGTCTCTGTCTGTGTCTCACCCAGCTGGCAAGAAGTGCCCGTCCCTTCTGCACTGCACCACAGAGGGGCGTCAACACTGCAGGCATGGCTCCTCCCACTGTGGCCCCTGCCTCTCCCCATTGGTGGAGAATGAGGAAGGACGCTGCGTGGGGAGGAAAAGGCACCTTCATCCAGGTATGAAATTAAACACACACATACACACACACGAGTGCAGCTGAAACTGAAACTTAAAGATGTTTTTAGGTCAGATGAGGTTTTTCTCAGGCAAAAGTGGTGATTTTGGAGGTCAAAGGTCGAGATCAGTCTGACCTGAAATCTACAAACAGCAAACTGGTTATTAGCCCCGTAACCAAATTTTATCACAGAATACCATTTCTGCCAATCACACCACCACAGAAACCAACCCAGCCCTTCATTTAGACCCCACGATGTAGTTTCACTGTCTGCTTTTTACACCTCGTGGAGGTGTTTAACGGCCAGAAGGAGGGTTCACACAGAGTTACAGTCATTTCCTAAACAACCGAAGACGACAGGACGTGTTGTCAAATGTAAAAATAGAAAAACAACAGAAGCTGCATGTTTTTATTTAAGTTGCTGACTTTTATGAATCTCTTGTGAGGATTTGCCGCTGTTGTTTATCTGTAACATTTTAAATAGAACATCTTTTTTTATCCTTTGGATTTAGGACAAAGTGATTAAAGAAGAAAATAATTAATGTTGGATTAATAAAATAGACCAAGCGTTGCAAACGTAAACTGATGAGTAACTGCTGTGTTTATATTTATTCCAGTTATATAACCTGCTTCAGTTGTAAAGGACGATTACGACAGTCATTAAAATCGTATAAGCGTCCATGAAAATGTGCCGACCTACTTTTCATTCTTTCTCATGTCCTCTCACACTCATTCACTCTCTCTCTCTCTCTCTCTCTCTCCATCTCCTCCACTCGGCCTCTCTATTATTGATTCCTCGCTCTACTTCTCCTCCCCTCGCTCGCCCCGCCTCGCGTGTCTCCTCCAACCGGCTCTTTCCTCGTCCAGTTTGTCCTTGTTTCTCCTCCTCTCCGTCCGTGTCTCCGACTGCTGCGCCGCCTTCTGATCCTCTCGGTACTTTTAATCCTCCTCTGCCGTTCAGTCACGTTGATGACACTGCTGCCCCTCTCTCTCTCTCTCTCTCTCTCTCTCTCTCTCTCATCTCCATCACAGACTCTATTGCTTCTCAATGAACGAGCCAAACTGCAACTAATAAATCGTATTTTCTCTGTGGGCCACCGCTGCAGAAATCGTTCTTCTGTCCAAGCCTGCGTGTGTGTGTGAGCTCTCTACGGGAATAATAAGTCACATGGGTCCGCAGCAGGCGAGGATATCGCAGCATCAGAGAAGATTAAACGTGATGAGGAGATGAGTGGGAGGATGTTTAGCAGATGAACGAGGAGAAAGGATTTCTGCCGGCAGGATGCTTTTAGGATGACGAGGCCTGATCGCTTGTCATTAGTATTTGCTCTCCGGATTGTGTCGCCGTGCCGTTTTCGCGTGTGAGCTCTCGCTTTGACATGCGCGATTCGGATGATGTTGTCCTCGGATAAGCTCTCCGGAGTGGTTACATAAAGCCATGAGAGAGCGCAGTGAACCACACGGGAGACTTACGTATGGAAGCCCAGAGGGGCCAAACTGATTTCAAAAACCTTAGTTAGACCCATTTTTATAAGCCGAAATGTTCGGTGTAGCTCTATCCTGAGCTCCTGCAGGCACTAGAATTAATAGTTTGCTGATTAAAGATGTACAACTTACCATAAAATAACCAAGTGTAGTTTGTAGTAACTGGATGGTATTTGTGGATCGTAAGGTAAATGGTAGAAGGGAAGAAAAAACTGACGCTGATGATGAAATGCATTTCAGTCGTTTTGAGAGCTCACCTGACGTGACGAGAGGCTGTCGTGGCTGCGCTTGCACATGTGCAGTAATCGGCCGTGCGCATGGCCGTGCTAGCTGTAGGGTCACTGTAGCAGCTGTTCAACCGTGAGACATTGTGCATAACTTCTCATAGCATGTCACACGACCTGTTGATGAGAAAACCTTGATCCTGCCAGAAACGCAGGTGTCGTCGTCGGCGAATACAGATTTATCGAGACTTTGCTTAAAGTTACATAGCGGACGTGGAATCTTCTTCACTGCTCTAAAAGCAAACACAGGAAGTTTATGTAGTGGTGTCAGGGCAACTACTGTTCGAGAGCAGCAAAGAAGAACCGATTTAACGCGATCAATGAAAATAATCATTTTGGTATCAGGTATCAGAACAAGATTCATCGTCTCCTGAAGGTTATGATTTACTTTTTATTTTTCTTTAAGGAGGAAAAAGCAAAAACTTATTTTTGATATCAGATATGTAAAGATTTGCTCTCAGGCAGTGTTGATTTTGGTGTCATCATTTCAGTCACGTATGAGTTTTTGGCACTTTGTAAACCTCCGACGGCAGGTCTGGGGTTTTGTTTCCCGCCGAACACAGGGATCTCGTCCTCAGTGACACCGGGACTACTCTCCCACGCCCGTCGCCGTCCCACTATAAACTCATCTTCCTCTTTGTGACTTCCTCTCCCTCACACAAATCGCTCAGCTGATCCCTTAACGCGCTCACACAGGTGTACTCAAAGTGAGCCAGGCGACACATTTTATTGGAAGTAGGAACCTGCTTGTGTTTGACATGGAGGCGTGTTCTGCCGTCGGTAAACACGCCGCAGGCATCGGAGCCGTGTCCTTTTCTCGGAAGACGATTAAACACACTGTGGATGGTATCGGTTCTTTACATGCAGTTAATCGGCGTTGGTGCCAAAGGCAGGGCCGTCCTCCTGTTGCCTGATGTTTGTTCGCCCTTTTTCTTCTCGTGGTATATTCCCACAACTGAGCAACAACATGTACAGACCACCAGCTGCTGTGTCGGCGGAACACAGCTTGTACAAAAATATCCTGCAGCCGTTTACTTTGGTGACACGACGTTTGATCACTGTGCTGCCGCGGAGACAAACAACACGTTTGAGTTTACAGGTACAGACAAAATGAACATGGCGCTCGTTCAGTGGCGTCGCCATGAGGGGCATAATGATTCTTCTAGATCAATACATCGATCGGCTGACCAACGAGCTAATCAAACCGACTCAACGTTAAATAATCTATCTGCATCGCCGTGTTTATGCCTTTATTTTGAAAGTCCTACCACACTCACTTCTCAGTCAGGTGCTCGTCATCCGCGTCCAAACAATGTGATTGTTGTTGATATTTTATTCTACGGAATATTATTTTTTCACATCTGTTTTTAACATTCTTTGTCATTTAAATGTGTGAAACGTTCAAGTAATGAAATCGTCAATTCATATCAAAATTCCTTTTTTAAGTTGAAATGTAACTGATCGTGTCAGTGGGTTCGTAATATTGTCTGATGAATCGATTCGTTTGCTCATTTAGATTTATGGTCGTTCATCACAAAGGTACCACTAATATCAACTGTACATGTTTTTTTACATTTCATACATTGAAACTGTCGGTGAGCTCAGTTAGAAATCAACACGAGCGTGAAGCCAAAACATGCCGATCTGCTAATATGGACAAACTCCACATTAGACACGCGCCAAAATGAAACCTCAAAGCAAACATGAAATGAATTTTTCAAGTGTTTTCTGCTCAGTTTGGGTTTGATTAGATATGCACCAATTTATCAATCTAATATCAGTATCGGCCGATATGAATAAATGAATGATTGATTGAATGAATGAATGAAGAACGTTTTAATAATATGATAAGTACATAAACAACAGAACAAAAGTAATGTCCAAAAAGGAGTTGGTAGAAGTAAAACTTAAGTATCTCCACCCTCCTTTTTCCCTTTTTGTTTTTTATCTTACGTATTATTTAAACACATTCTTAATTTTGTTTACCAATAATATACAAATAACCATCCCCAGTTTGCCACCTTGGTGCATTACACCACCAACACATATGGGTAAAAAATAATAATCTGCTGTCTGTCTTTCTGCACCTGACTGCCGCTTCAAAGACTCCCTCCACTGCAGAAAATCTCAGTAACCAATCATTATGACCTGCAGGGGGGGAGCTTGACATTGTCAGAGTTCATTTCAGCAGTTTTTCACTTTTTTTTACGGTGGAAGGATGTGAAGCTGCGTCGGCCATCTTTATTTATATCAGTGATTCCATTTCTCTCAGGGAGAGATATGTAAAAACTATCATTTAATTCTGAGTAGGCAGTGAAGTGCAGCTTGGGACAGTTTTAGTCCAACATGGGCAGCAACCTGATAGCAGACCTGAGTTTAATGCTGTCAACACGTCAGCACTACAGGTACACTGGTTTTTACCAACTAATCAAATAGATATTAAAGATTCAGCGCTCTTCATTGTCTTTGTCAGCATGCAATGAAAAGTGTTACATTGCGTGACATAAAGTGGTGACGAATAGGTTAAGAAGAACAAACAGGTAGGAAGATAAAAAGATTAAAACAATAAATAGAATCACGTTGAACATAGCAGTAGATTTATAGTGCACATATTTCATTTTGAAGCGGTGTATAAGAGGCAGGCGGGGCTGTTTATTGAAGGTTAGATTTCCTGTATAGACTGAAGCTCTGCACGCAGGCGGGACGGTGACGCCACCGTGCCAACTTCAGAGAAAAAAATTGTTTTAACGGCCTCATTCTACAAACACAGCAACTAATAAATACCTTTTTAAAGTTTAAACTGTGACATTTTGACTTTTATTGTCCTCTGAAACTGAAATATCAGCCACTCAGCTAGAGAACCTACTGACCTGACGTCCCTCAGTCTGCCTCTTTGTTCCTGCAGCATCCTGCACCACCTACCGATTCTCCACTAGAGGGCAGCAGGACACACTGAGTAGAAATGGTCCAGATCAAGGTCTAACCGGGCTCAGTTTGCCCCAAACTCACAGGTGTTTTAGTGCTGAAATCATCCATTTATCAATGCAGCGTCATATAAAATAGATAACTGATGTGTTATTCATCACTTTCACAGATTTGTCATAAAAATAATAACAGAGACATGACAAGATAATTAAACTACATGCTGATTACATACAGCGCTGCCAAATACCAACCGACTGATTTATTGTCCTGTTTATTTTTTTATTTATCTGGCAAGCTTTGGTGCAAACCATCACATGACCCTTGACTCACTGGCATCATCGCGGCGGGATCTTTTCTGAGAGATTCCGATGAGAATAATTTCTTTATTCGGACATGAAGAAGGTGTTTTGCGGAGGGCGAAATGTCTGCTAGCTTTTAGGTGGGAAAACAAACGCCCAGACGTGTGTGAGCTCCAGTCCCCATTGAGCTGTTTACTGTTTGTTTGTTGTTGCCCACCACCACCGCCCCCCGGGTGCTTTCCAACAGGTTATGGGTCATTATCAAGCTGGTGACAAAACTCTGTTACACAAGGAGGTGTGTATGTGTGTGTGACAAACCACACACATACACACCATCAGCACTTTCTTCTTTTTTAGGGGAATTATCAACTCACTCCTCAGTGGGCTCCTTTGAGTTACTGCTGCTCCTCCATTTTTACAGTTTCACTGGCGACTTTAAAAGAATCACCAGCAAATCTCTTCTTTGGCCAAAAAACAATGTTGGCAAAGCACATTTTTGCCAACCACAGCAGATAAGTTGAATTTGTTGCATATTTACATCAAAAGTCAACACTTTTCTTTTGGTTCGGTTCCATTTTGTTTCTGTACCTTCCAACTCTACATCTGGGCACAGTTTTTACATCTTCATTTAACACTCATCATGGCGTATTTTAACTTCGTCTCACAGTTTTATTCCTCCTGTGCGCTGCCATGACATACATATTAAAATGTTCTCAAAAATATCATCTTTGTTCACACAAAGATGCTAAATTTCCGGACGTTCTCTTAAAAATATTAGAATATGCCCCCCCTGTTGGTGAAATGTTGAAATGCTCCGTTTTGAATCGAACAGAAACGCACTGCAGCAGCTTTAGATGGTGCCGATAAACCAGGTCTGCTCCTGACGGGCTGACGCGCTGACGGGCTCGGCTGGAGCTCTCAGCCACCTGCGCAGTACAGATGGCGCGTTCCACCCCCGCAGACACCTGCTGGAGGGCACTAATGGCCCCCGAGAGGAGACAAAGCCGGCGGTGAAAGTGCTGGCATGTCATATCGTAGACGTGAGCTCGGCCAGATGGTCGGCCTTCTGGAGCGAAGCAGACTCTGAAAGTCTTCAGTGTAGGTGGTTCTTGTGTAGATGCTGTTGTGTTACCTTCCAATTTATTTTGTCAAAATAAATAAAACCTGTCCGTTGATATTCGACGTATCGCAGGACTTGACGGAGGGAAACACTTTGATGACCTCCATTAGCAGCCAGCTAAGGATCTATTGTCAGAGGAGAAACTGAAACCCAGTGAGGACGATGCTGGGCTGAATGCTGCCCCCCCCACGGTGCTTCCTCCCCCAGCCACACACACTCACGCACACACACGCGCACACACACACACACACACACACACGTGGCCCTGGTCTCCCAGGAGACCTCGGCAGCCCTGCAAGAATGTGGCTCAGTGTCTGACTGTAAAGGCTGTTAACAAGTGTTTTATTGTCTCTTTTTGTATCAGTCAACAAACAAACAACTCACATGGACGGACACACTCCTCGTCCATCACTCCACACACACACACACACACACACACACACAGATCTCGGCACAAGCGCTCATACGTGACCCAAACACATGTGCACTATTGTCAGGTGAGGATTTCACATTATGAGGAAAGTTGTCCTGGTCTTTTGTGGAGCCTGACAGATATGCAGTTTTTGGGGCCGATACTGATGCCGATATCAGGGAGTGAAAAAGTTCCAAAATCAATATATTGTACGCCTTTTTTTTTTTTTTGTAGTGATCCTGCAAATTGTAACATTAGGCAGAATTTGACACATTAAGAATGAACCTTTATCGTCTTAAATGACAGCAGTGCACTGAAACAGTGACCTTCACTGGAAATGTAATGATATAAATCAACCCAAGTGTTTGTCTGTGTTGTGTTCTTTAAAAATTTTTTTTTTTTTTTATATATTGGCCGATATTTCTAACATTGATATGCCGATACTGATAGACTAACACCGGCCAATAACAGTTATATAGCTAATACCATAAATCCTTAATAAAAAAAAAAAAAACCAACAAAAAAACACAATAAAGATAAAATGGAGTTAAAAGACTGTTATTTACAACTGAGGATGTGGTAATGTGTGTGAATTTTGAGGTATTTTTTACTTTACAACGACCGAAAGAAAACACGTAAAGCTGGCTAATAACCCGCCAAGCCAATAATTATTTTATATCCTGATAATGTCTCCATAATTCACTTTTATATGCCATTTTCAAACTGATCACATGTGATGAAAAAAAAAAATCACACACAGAGCTGATGTCAAAGTAAAAGAACTGAAGTGGCTTTTGTTTGGTCTTCACAGATGTGGTGATGTTTCTGTTTTGTGTTTGGGGTGCAGTGTGGAGTGACAGCGTGTCTAAAGTCAAACATTATTGTCACATCAGATATCGTAACTGATGATGTACGTAAACATTTTTCTGAATGTCTGAAAGTCTAAAAATAAAGTTAAAAAATGGAAATGAAAGAAAAAGTAACTTTCACGCTTACGTCAGTCATATTTAAGCTTATTTTGACTTTATAACTTAATCGTTCTTGAATTCTGTACAATCGTTACGTTCAGTCACTTAAAAATGACAAATTTCTAGACAATAAAAGTCCGACTAAACAGTTCAAATGTGTTTTTCATGGGAGACTAAAATTGTCAGTTTGTTTCCTTTCTTTGTCTGATGTGACGGATAAAATGATCATCTGTGATGTTTTTCACAGTGAAAACTGCAGTTCTGTAAATTATGCTGAAACTTTTCGTCTCTACTCTCCTGTAGAAAAAGTTACGTTCTTCCCAGACCCCGATGAAGAGATCGATTTCCTTCAGTCCATCATCGCGAAGCAGCAAGTGACAGAGATCCAACGGCCGAAAAGTCCCGGTGGGCTCATAGCGTTTCCGTCCAACGCGAGTTTTAATGTGACGCAGGAGTTTCATTTTCTCACGACATTTTCCTTTAATCGTTTAATGAAGTTTCCGTCCCCGTTTTTGTGTCTCCAGCTGACGTCCCCTCACAGACGGATGCAAAGAAGAACAAGACGGACGCGTTCTCGCGCAAACAGCAGAGCCCGGAGGCCGGAGCCCTGCGTTCCACCAGGTCCTGAAGCCGCGCCGGCCCCCAAGAACGACAACGTCATCATCAGTGAGTTTCCTCTCTTTACTCCCAGTTCACTGACATGCTGATTGTATAATCAACCAGTAGACATGTGTCAGCCGCGTCCTCTCTGCTTCAACCCGCAGTCGTCATCTCGCTGTGCGTGGTGGTGGGCGCCGTGGCCGTCATCACGTCCTCCGTCTGCTACGTCAAGTGAGTACCCACTCAGAAATTCACGTGACGCTACAGGGAGAGAGTGAAAACTGCGTGAGGCCGAGCGGCTGATGGTTTTTAAAGGACCAGAGAGTTCCGCACTCGTATGACCCTTAAAGGGACAGTTCACGCCACAATCTAAAACGTCTAAAACACAGATTTCATCCGTCTGCATCGGAGGTCACTAGTAGGCGGACCGTGGTCCAGTTGCGAACCCAGACGCCGTCCCATCCGGACCCAGCTTGTAGTTTTTGGCTGGGGGCGGGCTGACGTCACAGCTCAGCAGAGGAGTTCACATCCTGTCTCAAACACGAGCCTGTCGTCCGTGTTTCCTTCTTTACGCTGATACGTTGCAGTTTGTCACAAAGAAAATAGTTCCTCTGTGTTGAAACTACTCACAGCCAGGTCTGTGGATTATCTTGACTAATCGAGAAAACGTGTCTCTTTGATTGTGGGGTGAACTGTGCCTTTAAAACCAAAGCCAATATGCTGTTAGTCAAAAGGATACTGACTCCTGATTCACGGTGCCCCCTGCAGGTCACAGAGGGAGTCGCGTTTGGCTCAGAAGGTGGACTACCCGGCTTTCGGAGGGGCAGGTGTGCCCGCCGCCCCAGCCAGCAGTACCTCGGTGAGCACACGTCTCTCCCGCTGCTTCAGTTCTTCTTCTGCTGTAAACCGCCAGACACTCATGTGTCACCTGTGTCTCCTCCTGCTGTTCCGTCCTCAGATGGGGGACAAGACTCTGGCCCAAAGCGCCCAAATGTACCACTACCAACATCGGAAGCAGCAGATGCTTTCAGTCGGAAGGTACGTCGGTTTGTTCTCCTACGCTCGCTCTTTTTGTTTCCTTCTTCTCGACAACCACTTCCTCCGACCTCCTCGCCTCCGCTCAACTGTTTTCTTCCTCCGCAGTCACGCTCCCGACCAGAACGTCCCCGAATCTGAGGCCACGTCCGATGAGGAGGAGGTGGGAGGAGACTTCACCGTGTACGAGTGCCCGGGGCTCGCGCCGGTGGGTACAGGCGCGCACGCGCACGCACGCACGCACACACACACACACACACACACACACCTTATCACTGCTGACGTTCTCTCTCTCCTTCCCAGACGGGCGAGATGGAAGTGAAAAACCCTCTGTTTGATGACTCGACTTTACATTATCAGGGGAAACACAAGTGATGGCTGAGCACACACCCACACACACACACACACACACACACACACACACACACACACACACTGGTTGATCCGACCGCATCAGATTCAAATGATTGTTTTCCTGTTGCCCTTCACTCTGTCACTGTTTTTCCCATCCAATCATCAACATTGTTTTTGATTTATTATAACTTTATTTAGCACCTTTAAAAACAAGTGTTTATAAAGTGTCAAACGGAGCCAAACAAAGTGGAAAATGACAACAAAGGGCGTGTGAGGGAGACGAACTTAACAATGAGATGAAAACAGCAACGAAAACGTGACTAAAAACAAGACAAACACTGATGGTTTTTCCGTTGTTGTTTTCATCATCGATTAATCTCACGATTAATCATTTATTAATTTCAAACTGCGTTTTTTTCTCTGGCCAGTGATGAAAAACTCAAAGAATCTGCATTTTCTGTCCGAAATGACTCAGAAAAGCAGAAAATCCTGACATTTAAGGAGCCGAAAACCTAAAAAACGTTTGACCTTTTTGCTCCAAACAAGACTGAAGCGATTATTCGATTCCTTTCTTTTCGATCGATTAATCAATTAATCGTCGCACTTTAAAAAAGCTACGACTGCTGGTTTCTGCCGGCTCTCCAACACAGCGAAACACCTCCACAAACGTTTGTAGAAAATTACGTTAGTTAAAAAAACTTTCAAGAATGAAACGTCTCAAACTAATTCGTAAGAAAATCCCCGACATCATCATCTGCAGGCTAATGCTAATGGCTTGTTCGTGTAGTCCCGTCTTTAACCACACACACACGGTTTCCAAAGAAAGTGACGCCACACGTACGACGCAGACTGGCCCCTCCCACCGCGTGTTGTCATGAGCCACAGAAAAAGTCCCGCGGCGACACGAGGCTCAGCACTGATGTCGCTGGCTCGCGTCGCCCGTACAGATTTGTGACCTCACAGATTACGATGTGTGACGATGTCTGTTTGCACGGTTCGACCGCTCGCTGTTGTTCCCAGGAGGGCGAACGGAGGGTGAAAAGCGGAGCAGATTGTGGCGGTGAAGATGTTATCGTCCCTCTTCGCTCTCCGTCCTCTTCTGTCCCAAACTGACTCTGTGCTGCAGAATGTACATACGAAGAGTGAAGGTGGTCACTTTTTATAAGACATTTGTACATGCAAGCTGGAAATAAAACTTTCTACCACACGTGAAGACCACATTGACCCGCGTCGTTCCTTCTTCGGGCTTTACAATTAATTGGTTATCGGTGGTGAAATGAAAACGATGAGCTCTCATCATCTGATGATGGGAAACAAACAGAAATATATGAAAAAAATGCTTTATTGGTTATTGATTGATCACTTCACAGTGATTCTGTGCAGCCAAACTTTGTTCTCACCTGCAGAGATGGTTTTTTTTTTGTTTGTTTTTTGAAAATACAAAAAGAAATTGAATTTTTTTCTCTGAATTTAGAAAAAAAAATGTCATAATTCTGACTTTTGCCAGAATTAAAGAAAAAAAAAGTCAGGATTCTCCCATTAAACTCTGAACTTTTTTTCTCTTCT